>VZTV01096649.1:11504-23854 GCA_013400875.1 Anhinga rufa | reverse complement strand
GGGGGCGGGAACAAAGCCAACATATCCTTCCGGGCACAATCACCCCATCTTAGACCCTCGTGAATGCACATGGATCTCTGGAGGGTGTGAAATCCCAGGGATGTTATGGTGACCCACATGTCCCATCTTGGTCTTGTTTCTCATGCCACACCACCAAAGTGCGAAGATTTAGATTACTTCCTCTGAGGTCAAGGAAATTAGAAGCATATTCACAGTTTAAGTGTCTGGCAAATCACTGAACACCAACATGACAAACTCTGATTCAAAGGCTTTCAGCCATTTGTTGTATTGTGGTTGGTCAAACATTTATACACATGCACACAATTTTGGTTTTGATTTTTTTTTCTTAAATGTGTGCTTTGGAAAGGAAGTATATATATAAAATGGAACCAATTCCACTCTCTTAACAAAAGCAATTTCCCATTCTCCAGCTGATTTATATTTATGAAACCTGTGACCCTTTGACAAAGGAATCGGGAAAGTGGGTTCCAAAAATTGCAGCTGTTTTATGCAAAGCAATATATCCATGAAGGAGTTGTTCTTATCAGTCTAAAAACAGAAGACAACCAGAAGTGTTCAAGTACTTTTGAAAAAGATGTAAACCGAAGGCAAATCCTCCTCCACAAGTGAAATTGTTTTCTCTCAGTTTACAGAATTGAGACTTTTACCCCATAAAAACAGAGAGCAAGCAGAGGATTTCCCTCCACTGTAAGATAGAAAACCCATTATTTGAAAAAAAATGAAGTGGAATATAACCAAATCCCAAACCTGTAATTTTCTTTCATCTAAAATTCAAAGATTCAGAATTCCATAAATACGCAGCTTCTGGTGAGCATAGATAAGTACTGCGCCACTGTCACTCCACAGAAGGCAGCTCTGATTTTCAAAGAGCAATAGCTAATCTGCATTCTGAGCACCTGAAGGAGTTGCACCAGAAAAGTTATTTAAACTTCATGAATACTTAACTCCACCTGATTACAGATTTTCTTTTGGTGCTGCAAGCACTTGTGTAGCACTCTGATCACTAGGACTAGGACACTACTTATCATCTTCACCTGTGACTTACATGCTCACAAGGACTAGGCACCCAAGCAGGGTACCATTGACCTGCATGATGTCTTTATGACTTCAGAGAAGAACTTAAAAACTCACATGGATCCATGTTTATGTATCATCCTTTTGTGCAGGAAGGATGAACAGAAACTTTACGTAAAAGGAAAAACATAGCTGTATCAACCAAGATTCCCAGTCTGAAAGTGCCTAGAGGCTAAGTTTAAATGTAACAAGCAAAGATTAGGATAGGGTTTGATTAGAACAAAAGCTTCCCTGAACCAAATGAAGAAATCAAGGCAGATTTATTAAAAATGCTGGCGCTAGTGAAAAATGTATTAAACACAAAGCAAAATTTACTCGTAAAAGAAGCTTCTTATAAATTAAAAACAATCCATATACACTCTCAACACTGAAGCTGCATTGTAATATTGTACACAGCCACAATCTTGAAACTAAGTACTATATACAGAAAATATTTACACAAGTACAAGAAACACATTTAATTATTGGACTTCACAGCGTTAAGTGAATTTTAGTGAACTCATATTGCAATGGCATGAACGTAAATGGAGTAAAGCCTGTATGTGGAATTTTCTAAACTCCGTCCATGATAGTAACGAGAGATCCTCGAATTTACTACACGTCTGAATAAAGCTGCAATACAAAATCCGCTGTCAACCATCTTATCCCTTGAAACTTGCCACTGACATATGAATTCACTAAATGGGGCAAGATTAAGTTGCCTCTACATAAGTTCAATCTATCTGCTTAGGAGTTGAAAAGAGCACCATTAAGTTAGTAAAAAGAAAAAAAGTCAGTCTCTCCTTCCAGTCAGCCTAAGTCCCTGCAGCTCCCACCTGGAAATTATTTAAGAAACAAACAGAAGTTTTAAGTCACATTTAAACTGTAGAAAGAGAATTCTGCATTGCTGACAGCACTGTACCAACTGTACTTACCACTGCTCAGCTTTTACATCCTGCCTTACATGACGCCGGCAAAACAACCAATACAGAAACAGAACTTAGCCACCAAGGATGCGGGCCCCATGAAAGTTACAATGGTACAAGACACTATTCCTGATACTAGTCTGATACTAGTCTGGGAGATGTATGTTGAACCACCAATTGTTATCACAGTCCATGTAAAAAGCTTCCAAATGTCTTGTTGAAACTATATTACTTGTGCGCTGAAGGGAAAATGGTGCCTGCAGGCATGGAATGTCTGGGTATACGAAAAGAACTCTTGCCATTAATCCTAGTCAACCTCATTTCATCTGTCTGACTCAGTCTCTTCATCTACAAAGTGGTGATAATTGTACTTACCCATGTCTGTAAAATGCCTCAATATGAAACACTACAGAGGTAAGCCACGAAAGACTATTTCATATTCTTGTGGAAAATGAGATGAAAGGTTCAGTTCAAGGCATTCCCAATTTTTTTCCCCATGTCTCCTTCATACCAGACACACATCAAGGAACAATCAGTGGGGCTACATGTGCATTGCAGGATAAGAAAACCGTGTTAGACAATAAGCTTTCATCCAGCACTTTTTTTTTTAAAATGTAACTCTGCACTTGTGACACATGCCAGTTTTTCTTCACAATTCACATCCAGAACAAGAGCAATATGTATCTACTGCCCATTTCACTCAGAAAAAGAATGAAGGATGAAAGGAATTAAAGGGTAGTACAGAGAGATTTCATTGTCTATATTATTTTTTATGGTCGATACATGGAGATGGAAGGTAAATCACATGTGAGTAAAGATAGCAGGCAAAGATTCACAGTACGGAAATCAGTTTATACAACAAAGCAGTCACCTAAGGAAGTTTAACGAAAGAAGAGGCGATACACTCCAGGTACCAACAGTCAGACTTGTAGTGTGACCCCAGTAGGCTGTCTTATTGATGCGCATTCCTGTGTCAGTACAGGCAACAATCTTACCTACTCAGGACAGAGAGCATGCACAGAGAGGTTGTCAACGAAATCCTGCCTCTGACTTCAGGCAAAGGAGAAACAGCATAAAAGCCCATATCCCTTTTATAAAGGGGATGACCAATGTCAGACCCCTCATCAGAAAGCCACCAGAAACCCATCCTCATGCTCATCTCTAGCATGCACTTGCTACAAGCCTGTAACTAGTGACACTGGCTCCTGAGCCCTTACCTGCCCTGAAGCTCCCATCTGAGCCGCTTGGGCCTGAGCTGCTTGCACTGCTGCCACTGCCTGCTGCTGCTGGACCAGCTGAGCCCTTACCTTGAGTAGGAAAAGAAAGAACAAAGTAAACATACATATCTAATTAGGGTATGACACTTCTGTTTCAACTATATTGACTATACTCATAAAAAAGGGTGTGGAGACAAGATCAGCCTCACATACACAGTCTTCCTAGAGTTTCTGAGCTTTCTTTACGAAAACAAGTTCCCATGTTTCTAACACTTAGAACAGTCTTCCCATAGACTGTGCACCCAAGATTCGATTTCTTCTTACAACTTCTTCCCTGTACTATCAGGTCTTCCTATGACAATACTAGATACTTCAACTTTCTGGCAAACATAGTTAACCGCATAAGTGTTGATTTCCCTCAAGCACACTGTTAAGCACCTACCAATGACCAGCATTTCAAATATTTATACATTCATTACAACTGTCAGTGTAATGTCAGTACATGACATCTAACTACCCCTAGCTTAGCTGGTAGGAGCACAAAGTGGATTTATCAACTCATCCATGTGGGGTCAATAATTTCTCAACTGTGGCTGACAGTCCACTCCTCCCCAGCAAGGCCCAAAGAAAAGCAGGTCTTGGGATTATGGCTGAGCTTTTGCTCGACAGCACATATGGAGCCCAGAAAAAACTCACTGAAATGCAACAGTTCAAAAAGCTGCACCATTAAGAGGATAACCCAGCAAGAGGTTCAACAGAGTAAAACTATTGTCTTGTCTACATTCTCTTCAAGGTAGGAACTACTGGTATCTTAAACTTTGACCAAAACCTCTAAACACGGCAGCAGAAGCAAAGCCAGCATGCTAGAGAGCCAACACTGGCTCCAGTCACAGGCACTAAGCACTTCAAAGCACTTGCTCATGTTCTAGAAGAGCAAACACCATGGAGGTGATTTTTCTTTAACCTGTTTCTTTTCCTTTTTTTACTTGTCCATTCAAGCATGAATGGCTTTCACAGATTTCCAGAAGTCCTGCTCTTAGGATGCAAAACTGTTCTTTACTGGCAGGCCCAGACACAAACCTTTAAACTCATAACGTGCTAACTACAGATCTCTTAATAAGCTCTGTTTTTTCCTACTTCATTATTAGCAAAAGTCAAAGAATTTTTTTTATTTCCCTAGTGGAACACAACAAACCAACAATCAGCTGGTCACTAGCCCTTACCTGCATTGCTTTTAATTGTTGTGGCGTAAGAGTAACAGGCATAACCTGACTAGGAATTTGTCCTGAGATGGCCTGTGGCTGAGATACCATGGGCTGGGGTTGAGGCTGGGATTGTGGTGGAAGCTGAGACTGTTGTGCCTGAGCAACCTGTTGTTGTTGTTGCTGCTGCTGCTGTTGCTGCTGTTGTTGCTGCTGCATTTGTTGCATCTGCTGTTGCATCACTTGTTGAGGTGGCTGCTGGGGTATCTGTTGTTGTGGTATTTGTTGCTGCTGCTGTTGTTGCTGCTGCTGTTGTGCCTGCATAACCTGTGCTGCCTGCAGCTGCTGCATTTGGGCAATTCGCTGTAGTTGCTGCTGCTGCTGTTGCTGCTGCATCTGAAAAGCAGGAAAAAACAGGATGCTAAAGCTTCCAGCAATGCAATAGCAGCCTTATTTTTACAGCATAAGCCAAGAGCAAACAGAATTCTAATACATCAGGCTGAGGTTTTAAGTCCAAAGGGAAAGCCCAACCTTTTCATCCACTCACTCTTCATACATCTCAACTCTACATACTGCACATCCCATTGTTTCAATATTACAGCCATGTCTCACTACTAAAACAGTTTTGAAAAGCAAAGATGGAGTCCATCAGCATCTCCTGTATAAATGGTGTACAAATCATGTACAAATTTGAAGCACTTCTTCAAATGTAACTGGCCTGCATCAGCAGCATGCAACCTGAAGTTTCCTCTTCTGCTTTTGTGCCAAAAGATGATACATATATATAATGTGCTTGGCACATATTTTTTAAAGTGGCAATGTGTAATTCACACAATGACAAAACAGCCACTATTTCTAGAGTAATACAAATCCCTGTTCTTCCTGATGTTTATAAAGAGAAAGAGACAAAGGTTTTAATTCTCTATTGCTATGACAGAAGAAAGCAGACTGTTAAGCCTCTCCTCTGGGATGTAATATATTATTGCCAATTAACTTGCAAGTCTAAACTGAAGTCCCACCCCAAAGTGGAAATGCATTAATAACAGTCAGAGCTGATATTCAGTATTTCCACGCAAGCCAAGCATCACTTGACAAGTAACTGAACACAGAACACCTCAATTGCCATTGTAATTGCTTGTCATCACCTGCTGTTGGTTTTGCTGCTGCTGCTGCATCTGCAGTTTCAGCATGTGCTGTTGCTGCTGCTGGACGGCTTGCAACTGCTGTTGCTGTTGTTGCTGCTGCTGGGCTGCTGCAGCTGCTGCTGCCTGCTGCTGCTGGACCTGAAACTGTTGTTGCATGGCTGACTGCTGGGCCTGGAATTGCTGCTGCTGCAAAGCCACCTGCTGCTGCTGGAATTGCTGCTGCTGCTGCTGCTGCTGCTGAGCTATCTGCTGAAGCTGAAGTTGGGCTAAAATGAAGGTAGACTGTACTTAAAATGTGAGACCCGAACAGTGCGAGAGACAGTGACCCAGTGTAAGTCATAATAACTGACGATAACCCAACATTAATGTTCTTCGTTAGCAGTATATACTTTTGCTTCCTCAAATGGATGAGGCACATTAACAGCAGAATTAATGACACTTCCTACTACCAACTTCTAATTCTCGCTGCCTATATTAAGTCACCAAGGTAGGTAAAGAATGTAAAAATGTGCAGGAGGAAATATGCACAGAGGTCACCAGCAGGAAGCACTGTACTGACACAAAATTAGGTGAGCTCTACAAAAACAATGTTCTGAAACTGACATCTTGCAGGACGAAAGAAGCATTTGCTCAAACAACAGATAGACTCTTCCTTACTATACTTAGGAAAACATTTATCCCATTAGGTAGCAATATTTGAAATCAATTCGTCCAGCATTTCACTTGGCTGATTTAACCAGAAGTATGAAATCTCTTCAGCACCCTTTCCTTGTGGAAAAGAGTTATGTATTGAAAGGCTGATCTTAGAATTTCAGTGGTTGAAGCAAACTGAACACTTACTCTGCTGAGTAGCTGTAGAGACACCAGGCATACCATGAGGAGCCATTCCTGAGGTTCCAGGAGGCTGCTGCTGCCCTGGGAGACTCATCTGTTGTCCCATTGGGCCAAGGCCACTCATCCCACTCATCGGTGCTCCTTGGGCTCGGGAAGCCATGCCCATTCCAGGTGCCCCTGCTGGGGGACCCCCAGTTAGATTCTGCAGGGCATTCATCGGATCTACAAAGAAAATAGTTACCAATATGCAGCCAGCCATTCAATTGCCTCTCCAAAATCCTCAGTTCTCCCTCACCCACTCTCTCATCTGTCAGCTTCAGACCATGACTAGATCCAACACTCTGAGAATCTAACATTCCCTGCTCTGCCTGCGAGATCACAAGAAGATTCCAGCACAGCCGTGCCTCTCTATAGAGTGCTTCAGATCTGCCAAATTCCAAATAGATTCTAAATACATTAGAGAAAAGGAACTTATTAGCCACCTCTGAATTTGTATGCAAGTCAAAACAAGCTGCCAACAAAACTCCATGATGATATCCAGCTTGTAACCTCAAAAACCAAGAAGAGAGTCCTGAGGTCAACACAGAGAAGCACTGCTCAGACCAGAGAAAGTCCTTTGCTATACAGTGCCCCATAACATAACATTTATTATGCAGTAGATAAATTCAGTGCCTTTTAAGACAATTATGATAATCTGAATCCTGGGCACACAGAAAAGTGAAGTCAAAGAGGGAATAGGAATTCAAGAGGGCAAAACACAACATAGGGTACAGAAGAAATATTAATCATGTACAGAACACAACACCCCCTCTTTCTTAAGAATACTTAAAATTTCTAACTGTCTAGGCAGGATGTTAATCAGTCACAGACATAGCATATTTAGTCTACAGGGGTATAAAAATACAGGATCATACTATGTTCCTACCATACACTGCTCTAAGAATTAGCAGAGGCAGGAGACATGATCAGATCTAACCTCAGTCAAATGGCAGAGTGCATATGCCCCACCAAACATAACTCTTGCCTCTGAAACAACACACTGAGGAACCCAAAGCTGGTAACAGGGAGAAACCTGGACTGCTCAGCAGGAGATTATTTTCAATCACTCCTGTTCTTTCAAGAATCTTAGTGTTGTGAGCTAACAAAAGTACAAACAGGGAAACAAACAAGTGTCCTGTGTTACATTCAAAAGACTGTCCAAGCCTGTCACCCTCATCACTGAACAACTCCAAGACTATCATGCTACCTCTCCTTTCCTCCAGCAGCATTTAATATTCCAGGCAGGGAATCCACAGCCGCCTTATTCTTAGTACAACACAGCACTGATTTCTAAGCTGTTCTATTTAGAAATGGGGGGCTGGGTGAGAAAAAGAAGTGGGACAGGGGGAACAGCTCTTACCGCTGACTGAGGCTTGAGATTTCTTATTGTCTGCAAAGGAAAAACAATTAATTGCCTTTGTTAGTCTTGTCACACATAAATTTGGCCCTTCAGATATACTCTCTACAAGAAATATGTTCACATAATAACTTAAAAAATAACAAAAAAACCACCCACTGTCTACTGTAGTTCTAACAAAATACATTAACCTAAGCCAATTTGGTAACCAGAATGCTACATAACAATGGAAAGAAAGCAAAAACACACACAAAAATTAGGAAGGTGGAAAAAGTAGTAAGTTTAAATAATTTCTCAAGAAGACTTTTCAGTTATAGATGGATGTGTAAAAGAAACAGTATTTAGAAATTAAGCATGTATATTCCAGGAAAATTTTTTAATCAACTTGGAGTCACATGCAGAACTATACATGCAAACCCTAAAATTTACTTTTTCTGGGAGGATGGCATGACCAATCCCATTACTGAGGAAAAAAAACCCAAACCCAAACAATTACTTACGAATATCTCGAAAATGAATAATAAGTCTGGCCACAAGAGAAAGATATTCCTCCTAAAGGTAAAAAATAAGTATTTTAGTATAGGAAATAAAAACATTGCAACCATGACATTCTGGTTATTCAGTGTTCTTCCTCAATGTAACAGATTTTACTTTACAATGTCTGTGGGCTTTTCAGAGCAGTTCACTTGCAAGGAACAGTCTGTTCATTAACTAAGTGAGAATATTTTTACTAATAGGTCATCGTGGTTAATGGTAAAAGACCACCAAGGACCCACAAAATTCACTGGGAAGAACCTCCATGACAGTCACACTAACAGGATCACAGTATGCGAACATAATTATAAACCAACACATCCAATTTCCTCTTCTTATTGACTCCAACTCCTTTTTCTTAAGGATTGAACCTACTTATTTGGTATACTGACTTACTTTAGTCCTTGAACTATGTCACATTCAGACTACAAGAACTTTTTTTAAGCTAAGTTAGTATTACAAATACAAGTAAGTTAACAACTTTAAAGACTAACATATGATAGAAGTGTCAGAAGTGATGAGACAAATATTATTTGCAGCATTTTATCAGTGTGCTTTATAATGTGTAAGAAAAACGGCACAAGGCTGAGATAGCCTTCCTGCCCATGAAACTACCAACTCACCAGCGAGGATGCCATCAGCACACATAAATTTGTGACATCAGCATTAGAACTTGTCTCAGTGAAAATTTTATATCTCAAACGTGGCTTATTTGGAGACAGCAACAGTATCAAATTTCTCATAACACAGCTCCAGGAAAGAAGTTTACATTTTGGTAGGGTCTAGAAACGTACGTGATAACTAGACTTTCACAGAGACCACAGCACTTCCCTCGGTCTTACGGCTGACACAGCCTTGCACTGATATCTGAGTCTCTCCTGACCACCAAAATGGTCATACAGAATGGTGCTACACTGTAGATGAAGTAAATTCTATGCAGTTCACGACACACAAGTCTTCGGATAAGAATTAAGTGCGGTCCCATATAGGCATTAAATGCTGCAGCATCAGCAAAGCTGTCTTGGATTGAAGTCCAGTTTGATGCATATATTGGATGCAAAACACCTCACTTCCCCTCCGGGTAAAAGCAGTACATATAAATAAAAAATTCTGCATAACTATGTCCTCTAAGCACGAGACAGTTCATTGGGTTTGCTCTTTCTGCAGGCTGTTCCAAGCTTCTTTTGACACCCCAGTAACTTCTGGAAACAAATAGAGGTGCTTTACCCTTGTTTTGGCCTTCATAAACACGTGACTCTCCATATCTTTGCTGGATTTATTATGCGCAACACCAGCCTTCCTCATAGCATCATCACTGAAAAAAAAAGAGGGAAAACACAAGGCTGGGTATTAATTGAGGACACCAGAAACTACTTTCTGTAGAAAGGTCTGGAAAACAGCTTTTTACCACTCTCTCATTTACAGATTTTAAAAAAAAAAACCACACCACATATATTACTTAAACTTGCCACCCTTTAAAATTTCTTCAAATAATGCAGAAAAAAAGCTACCTAATTTCTAAGCAACAGAAATACTCTTTGCAGAAATTCAAGATCAACTGCTAAGCAAGTCATTATTTTACCGCCTGATGCATTATTTTGACAAAATACCAGGGCCTGAGGAAAGCTGAATGACAGGATTAATGTAATCCATGTTTGGCAAACAATGAACCTGCATTTCAAAAATAATCCTCTAAATATAAGGTGGAAGAACAAAAGAAGATTGCATAAAGGCACAGAGGTTTGACCAATGAGTGAGAATACCAAGTGGGAGCATTGATCAGGGGCAGAGAAGAGCAGAGGTACAGTAATGACAGGGAGGGAGGGGGAATGTGCAGGGCAGGGAAGGGACAATCAACATGAAAGCAGCAGGTAAAGTAATAAGATGAAAAGAGGCCCTCGTTGATGGGAAGTTGAGGGGAAGAAAAAGAATAGGCTTAGCAATAAAAAGCTTTCAGTTCCCTTACTGTTCTTTCCCATTTACCAGCCAGAATCACGGGGGCTTGCTTTCCTTTCTTCATCACACCTCTAGTAAATTGGACCTAGATCTGCCCTCTAGATGGGATACTGAGCATGCAAGATGAAAAGGGGGGGAAAAAAAAACAAACAAAACCCCACACAAAACCACGCATTTCTAAGGACATGGGTGGAAAAGAAGGGGCATTCTCAGTACCTCAAAAAGTAGCAAGCAATTAAACTGTGAAACATACAACAAGATAATGACATCCTAAAACAAGTTCAGTCAGGTGAACAGCCCTATTCAAACCCTCTGGGCATTCTCATTCTTGGAAGCATTTCACTTCACTGCAAAACCTGTTCTGTTTTAAAGCAGCCTAGCAGCTACAGTCTAAATTCCACAAACAAGTTACCAGGAAATACTTTCACCTTGTAATTAACATCTCAGCAACTTATTTCTCAGTAACTGCTGTTGCATGAGCAACTACCCTACACTAAATGCGCTGTTAGGGTAGCGATCCCCGGAAGTTTCAGCTAGTCTGGAGGGGGACTACTGTTTTCTTCCCCCTGAATTTCTACCACCTCCCCTGCAGCAGGAATGGTGCTTGCGTAAGCAGCAAGCTGGTTCAGCTTCCTGAATTAACTCAATAACACAGTCACAGGAGTGAGAAAAGCAGATGCTATAGCCTTAAAATGCAGGAGCTTAGGCTGCCACAGCTCACACCCTCACTTTGCAAACCAGTAGCATACACTAACCTACTGTAGCCTGCAAAGTACAAGACAGCAGAACGTAGCTACCTGCTCTAAGGCTCTCTCATGGTAACTTTTTTAGTGTCTGCCAGACCACACGAACAAAAATGCTATTTATACATGAAGGTTAAACTGAAGCAGAATCTGAACATAATGCAGAATAACTATTCCTCCATGTACAAATGAGCCTTAAAGTGAGCTGCTCATAAAGGAGCTCTGCTACAGAGGAAGAAGCTATATCCAAGTTTTTATTGACACCTCCCTTTTTTAATGCTTTCCCTTTCAGAAAGGCCGCCTCTAAATCCACACTACTCTCTGAATCCTCTTTAACTTCTCAGTCCCATAGTACAATGACAATGGCTCTCATTTTGAGAGCACCAAGAACTGAGCAGACAGAAAGACAAGGAAAAGATTATGCAGAGGCAAGTAAAGGAAGTAACGTAGGTAGTACTAGGTAGCTGTGATACAGACAGGGATCAATATGGTATCAGGAACTTGGGAAAAAATCCACAGCAAATAAGTTATCTACTTTTATATGTATCTACCATTTCCTTTTGATGTTGAAGAACATGAAAGACATTTCCTAATGACTACATCTGTATTACCAACAATGTTGTTCCAAGCACTCCATGTCATATCTGTTAGCATTCCAGTAAAGGTTTAGACTAGGAGGAAGAGAAAAACCACACAACTTGTTCTTTGTTCACATATTCATCTGCAATCAACATAAAAATATTTACATGAAAAGACTGGAAAAGTAACAACAAAAAAAAAAGCCATAGCTTTAGCACAGAGTTAAGGATACGAAATAATGTAGCATATCCTTGCAGAACACCAAACTCAGCAAAACTCTGGAAGCTAGATGGCACCAGCCAATTCAACCTTCATCTACCTCATAAGAAGTTACTAAATGCATCATAAGATGCACACTAAAACTCTGCTTTCTTCACCTCATGCAGAACAATCAAATTCATGGTTTCACAAGATGAAGCATTCAGTACCAACATCAGCTTCAGGAATTCCTCCTCCATTCCCAAGAAGCTTGTTTCCAGCCCAGCAATGTGCAACCTCTCACTCAAGCCACCTGGTCTAGTTGAAAAATCTTGCAAAACATGTTCTCCTACAAAACTATACCAGCTCCCCTAACCAGTTCACACCACAACTGCATGAATCAGTTGTTCCAACGAAACAAAAGGGCAATGAGTTCCAGGGCCAATATCACATTAAGCCATGTAACATCACCAAATGCTGCTTCACGAAATAGACTATTTGATCACTCTAACACTCAGTTCAACAAACCTTTCTTGCTTAAAACAA
>VZTV01096644.1:0-17071 GCA_013400875.1 Anhinga rufa | reverse complement strand
TTTCGGCTGGGATAGAGTTAAATCAAAAATCAAAGGAAGCTGCTGATGGGGATGAACAGGGAATGCAGCACAGAGAGGATGAAATTGAGGAATTAAATTTAGGCTGGAGCAGAATGAGGTGTAGGCAGCCCCCAGCCAACAACCCAAGGACTGTAGGAGGCCCAGCAGCGTGCAGAGAGCTTGGGCAAGGCGCTGCCAGGAGCCATGGGGCTGCAGGTCAGCCCCTGCGGATTTGGATGAAACACTTGATGGCCAAAGGGATGGAGTTTGCTAGTGCAGCCTACATAGGTCCCGGTGAACGATGCCTGCCACGCACTGAGCACTCAGGAAGGAGTGAAAACAGAGAGGAACAGACAGGGGCGAGCGCTGCGTCTCACCTCGCAATGGGGAACATCGCAGGAACAGCAGCAAATGGGTCTGAATCAGGAGCACTCTGGTCAAACCCCATATTTCCACTATGCGGTGGCATTCTGACATTTCTCCTAAAGCAGAATAAAACCAAATATTTGTGTAAAATTCCCCAGATTGTATATAACCCCACCAGACCAGCATTATTTTGAAAACTTCACTTTGGAAAAATATTTAATTGTTTTTTGGAAAGATCCTCATCTTCAAAAGTGTTTTATATCACCAGTATTATGTTATTGTCACACCTGAAGTTGGGCTTAGAGCAAGACAGCAACACATTATCCAACTAGTATTTTTTTTTCCAAGAGAAACCCCTCCGGGCTGCACAGACCACTGTTGCTGATCTCCAAAACACTAGGCACCCCATGCAGGTGACCATCCATCTCCCTGCCAAGATGCATCCCATGGCTCCTGGGAAGCCTGGGACCCGATGCGTTTTCCCCCAACAGGGTTTTGTCCCAAATCCACCGCGGGGCCATGGGAGAACGGCAGTGCCTCAGTCCAACCACACAGCCCTTGAAACCACGCAGCAGCTCGGCTCTGCTTCAGGGTCCCGGGGCACTGATGCCCAGGCAGTCAGCATGACACCCATCCTCGCAGGAGGGACCCTGGTACCGGGAAGGGAGCTGGAGGCTCTCCAGGGTGGGATTTGAAAGGTGTATCGCTGCTTCGGTGACAGGAAAGCTGTTCTCTTGAGCAGCGTTATCTCATCTATTTTGCAAATACAAATGTGATAGAAATCTGCAAAATAAGGAATATGCATTAACTTCTGAAAAGTTTTGACTACATATCATTATCTGTAATTTCACTGCTTTGATTTGCATATTCATAAAAGAAACATACAGCACGGATGTGTCAAAGGCTTTCAGATGAACACGAACAAAACCGGCAGACTTGCAAGCTCAGTTCTGAAGTAATTGCCAAGACGCCTTCACTTTCCCTGATGTTAGTGTAATATTTTGTCCCTGAGCTTGCAAAGCACTTCCTAGGTCCTGCTCTGGTTTCCTCAGCTCCGAGGATGTGAGCAAGCACTTCAGCTGGGCAATGCGCCTTTACATGCAGGAAAAGCACCCCAGCTGGATAATGCACATGGTCCACAAGCACTAGCAAGATGGCTCGGTGGGTCTCTAGCCTGGATGCTGTTATCTGGGCTATCCCAGCTCCAGCAGCGCTGAGCATCCACAGACAAGTGAGGTGGCATGATAAGAGCTGCCTGGTGGGTTGGCTGCACCCTGAGGAGCGTTAGGTGCTCAGCTCGTACATGCCCCGTCCCACCTCTGTTAGCAGCCACTTTCAGAGGTGTGGTGCAGCCCTTATTTTTCAGCCACGCAACACAAACAGGCAAACCTGAGGCTGCCATCCCTGAAGGCAGCCGGGGAGGTGGCAGCGCCTGCAGCACAGCTGATAGCAAGGTGATAAAAAGTGCGAGTGACTTGGCTTTTAATTTATTTCCATGCTTTTAAGCTGTTGAGTAGGTGAAGCAACTGCAACTGCCACTGCACTGAGCCACTCTTCGTGCTGTTACTCTCAGTATCACAGCGATGTTACTCCAGTACTTTTGGGGCGCTTGTGGTTCATATCTGAGTCTCTCCATCTTTATAATACACCTGTACCAAACTCTTCCCTTCCTTTCCCTTACCCCCTTCCTTTACAGAGGAAGAGCTCTTCAGAGATGGGGTCCCAACCTTTTGCCCACACCCCTGGGGAGAACCAGCACCCAACTGTGTTTGGGTGTCCCTGGGCTCTGCGGGTGCCAGCATCCCCCCAGCCGCTTGCACCCAGCTCCAGCAGCACCCGCCAGCACAGAGCTTGTCAAGAGGCTTGGAGAAATGCCAGTTGCTGTTGAAGGAAAGCAGGTGTGGCAGCAGGAAAAGGGGGAAATGTTATTTTTCAATTTCCCTCTGACTTTTTTCAGGTGGGGAGCAGTGGGGTTTTTTAACAACAGAGAACAAAGCAGAGCTGACAAGCTCAGATATACCCTGATCTTCAATGTTGTTTTGGGTGGAGAGTGTGAATTTTTGATTACAAAAATAAAATGTTCTGGTTTTGAAAGCTTAACCCTCCCCACCTCACCTACCAGAAAGTTAACCACTTTGGCAAAATTTTGCAGAAACCTTTGGCATTTGGTTGAAGGCAGTCTCTTGCTGAAACGTGCCTGTGCTGCTCGCTGGCTGTTGGACATGTCATGCTGAGACAGAAAGGATCTTCCCCGCATCACGCCCGTGCTTGTGGCCATGTGTCATGTTCCTCTAAGATGGGAGCCAAGGGGAACTCTGAGTTTCTTGGGGCATTTGGAGACCACCACTGAATGTGGCCGAGCTCGGGCTTCTCCATGCGTGGCCAGCACCAACCGTGGCCACCGCCTCACCCCAGTGACGGGCCATCCATGGACCAGCACCACCACGCCGCCTCTCCAGCCGCACTCCCCAGAGCAGCCTTCTGCTGTGGGAACATCAGCAATTTTGCTTAACCGCTACAAACAATTTTTTCTGTCACCAAACAGCTTTTATTATAGGACATAAATAAATTTACCTCTTCAGAGAGCAAATGTAAACTCAATAACCAAAGACACGTTATCAGGTTAATACATCATGGCCATAAACAATGCTGTGGGCTTGCTGCATTGCTGGTGCTGAGCAGACACTAGAAAAATCCGCTTTTAAAAATCACACATCTTGAGTTCTGGGTATTCAGTTTTGCTTTCTGAGCATGCAGCGTTTCCATTTTCAGGCTTACCTTTAAAACCAAAAGGTGAGCTTATTTTTTGCCTTCATTTAAGTAACTGGACACTAGCCAGTTTTGTGGCTTTGTGGCTGCATGAAAAAAGAAAACGCCAAGCCCCGTAACGTAGAGGGCCCAGCAGCCCTGGTTTAGGGATGGATTTAGCCTCAGCCTTTGCAGCCAGAGCACGGCAAGTCCAGCTCAGCCCTCCTCCCTTGCAGGGCTGTGCTTTGCAGCCTCCATCCCCTCCAGCCCTGCTGGCTGCAGAGCTGGGGATGACTCTTTTCCTCCAGGTGCTGCAAGCCAGGGGTGCAGGCTGGTTTCCCCAGCTACAATGTGAACCTGTCCCCTTGCCAGGGAGGCTGCACCTAGTGACATGGGTGGCAGGTGGACTTCACTGAAGTGATGCCAGAGTCTGCTCTGGAGCTGCCCTCTGTACCTGGGACGCCTTTAGGGCAGGGGACGCTTTGGCACCAGAATGATTCAGCCCCAAACCCAAGGCCAATGCTCAAGCACTAACACTTGTTCCCACTCGTTCTGTCCCTTCCATGAAAAGGCTCTGAGAAAACATCCTATGCACAGGATTGAGCTCTGATCTAAATGGTAGGAAGGGGAATTTGGCCACGCTGGGTTGAAATGGGAGCAACCAGGGCACCAGACACTGCTCCAAGAGATGGACTGATTCCCCTTACCCTACTATGCCCCATCCCAGTTAAACCAGCACCTACTTGTGCATCTTCAGCATTTGAAGCTTTCCTTGGACAGTCAAAGTGTTTCCCTTGTCTCTATCCCCATCCAGTAACCAAGGTGGGAAGGACTGGAAAGGCTGGAAAAGAAAGTGGCAAACTGTCTCAAGGAGGGCATGTTCCTCGCTGCCTCGCTCTTTTGAGGACATTTGCTCCGCGTGGCAGGAGGGGACAGCGTGAGGGGTTACAGGGAGCTTTTGGCTGGTGGTGCTGCCCTGTGTCCCAGTGGCTGCACTGTGGCACAGCCCAGGGTTGGAGGGGACGAGCTGGCAGGAGCAGAGATGGAAAACAGTGAGATCTCCCACTGTTTCCCTTTGAAAGGGAATAACTGGCAATTCTGGCATATCTCCAACCAGCAGTTGCAGAAATAAATATCTCCTTTTCTCATTTTAAATGGCCTTAAAAAAAAAAAAAAGAGGTTTTGTAAATTTTCTGTTGCTAATAGCTAAGAAGTCAATCTCATAGTAAAACCCTTTAGACCACCACAAACATGTCTGTCTGGAAATTCCCCTTTTAGGGATTTTCTGTTTGCCTTTTTGCTCCAGTTCAAAATCTCAGAACATGTCTTACAAAATGTAACTCTCGTCCTCTGTGCAGCTGGGCACCGTAATGACCATCAAAAAACTCACGTGGGCTGGGGTCTGAAACTGGGCATGAACTCCTGCAGGTTGTTTTGGGGAGAGAAAGGAATATGGAATCCTTCCAGTCAAACCATTCCTCTTACTCTGTGGGGTAAGAAAAGTGGGGCTGATAATGCCTCATCCTGATAGCCTGGGGCTGACCTGTCGCCCCTAATCTCTCATGTTCACTTACCCCCAGGCTCAGGTGCCTGTGGGATATTTTGGGGACATTCCTGAGGAGAACCAGCCATCCCATTGTAAACTCCCCCCATGCACAAACTCCTTCCCTGTGCTGAGGTGTCACAAATTATGATTTTTGAACATTCAGTATCAACTCCAGGTTACCAAGCACTGCCTGTCCCCTGGGCCTGGAGGATAGCCCAGGTCACCAGAGCAGTGGGAAACCCAACCCAGGCATGTGCCCGGCGCAGAGGCAGCGCCTGCACCCTTGCACTGTCCCGGCATGCTGGTCAGAGGCTGGACACATGGACTTCTTGCAACCAGCGCGTTGGGCGAGAGATGTACTAATAAGCAGAAGCAAGGACATGCTGTGTTTCTCAGAAAGTTCACCTGGGACTTCCCCTTTTCTCACAGCAAGAAGCAGCCTCAGAAGGTCTGGGGCAGGCTCTGGGCTCTGCAGCAATGTAGCGGGGTGCGTCCAGGGTCCCTGGGGCAGCAGGGACCACAGGGTTCAGGTCTCCAGCTAAAATCCCCGTGTGCAGCCAAGTGCCTCCTTCCCAGGGAAGGCAGCCATTCCCGTGGAGGACTCGCCAGGTGCCTCTTGCTGGGAACAGCTCGGCTTTGGCCCACGTCCCTTCCCAAAGTGTACCCACCCCTGCTCCCCTCCACACCCAGTCCCCAGGGTCCCTCCAGCTATTTCCCACCTTCTGTTTGCAGTCCCTCCTCCTTCTCCCTGCAACCCGCTGACGGACATGGCAAGGCCAGGTGTGCGCCCCGTGTTCACCCACCTCATTGCTGCCTTGTGAGGACACTGGGAAAACAACATTTATGACCACCCTCCTTGGAGGAGACCGCCAGCTGGGCTTCCTCAAGCACCCTGCCACAGTTGGTGTTTGCAGCCGTGGCCAAGCAGCTCTCCCCTGTGAACCCTGGCTGATGAGCAGTCTCCAGGGAAGCATCCAGATCTGCAAGTCTGCCTTCCCATTGGCAAAGCCAGATCAACACCAATGCCCCTCTCCATCTGTTATCCCTTTCCCAGTTGTCCTGTTGGACCTCTCTCCTACTCAACGGGACAGGCTGCTGAGATCATCTTTCTCAACACCAGCTGGTTTTGTCCCCCTTCTCCCATGTTCATGCCTCCCTGATCCACCTTGATCTTTTCACCTCCTTTGGTCCTTCCCCTAAATATCCCATGGACAACCCCTAGGTTCTCTTATTCAATCCCAAACTCCCCCCCAACACACTCCATAAGCAGCACCCTTCACCCCATCCTTTCTTGACATGGGTCCCTGGTGAGCAGTTCCTCCATGGGATCCCACAGTGACAGGGACAGTGCCTTCCTTGCCTTCCGAAGAGGACAAGGCTGGCCAGGTGCCACATCCAGCATTGCTACCTCTGCATCTGGTCACTACATCTATTTTAGCCATTAGCCTGTTTTCCTTACAAATAATCACATTTTGGGCCAAAATTGCAGAGAAAATAAATTGAATTTTTTGTTAAAATGAATCACTTCTTTCAAATGAAAGGATGGTGTTTTCATTTAACTTCACAGCAGCAGAGAAAAAAGCACATTCAAGATTTTTGAGACCAAGGAAGTTCATATTAAAAAAAGTGAACTGACCAGAATTAATTCATTCTTTTTGCAGTTACTTTTGCAATTTCACATTAAAAGATCCACAGTGCTGACAGGAAGTCACAAATTTTCTAACTACCAAATCCCTATCCTGGAGCACTGTGCCAGGATCTACTCTGATGTGACATTGCGGTGACTGCGTGACAGTGGAGCTGCCCCATGGGTGGGACCTGCACACCCATGGTGCGACCATCAGCACCGGGGTTGGAAAGTGGCATCAGCTGAACACCAACCTCCTCCCCACGGGCCCATCCTCAAGGACTATCAAGGTAAGTACTTTATGTGTATCTACATCCACCCCTGCAAGCCATGGGCACAAACAGCCAGAGCTTCTCACTCCTACCTGAAACCAGTATTAATGTGTGTGTTTTTCAGCTATTTCTGCTGGACTTTGTGTTCTCTGAATCTGTTTGACCCAGAGAAGTCTCCAGTATTGCTGGCCAGGGCTGCAGTTCCTGCAGCAGAAGGAACTGGTCCAGCTGACAGTAGGAACAATCAAAACTGTCATTTTAAAAATAATTTTCAATTTATTCCCTTCTCTGTGCAACTGAGATGGGAGTTAAATTGATTTTTTTTTTACACTGACTTCATTTAATGTACACAGCTCTTTCACTCTCTCTGCATCACTGGAATAAACCTATGGAAATCAGTTAAACAAACACATCTGTGCCCAGAGCCCTGGAAATGCAGAGTGGGCATCTCACTGGGGAAGCAAAAGTGGTTTGCAGAGTCCAGAAACAGACCTCCCATCTACATGGGGCTTAAGAATATCACACCTAGAGGAAGCCATGTAGATCAGGGCGTCAATTTGAAGCATGAACTAGGTGCAAACCAAGGACGTTGTAGCAACATGCAGAGTTTCATCTTCTGCTTCAGATGGTGCTTGTGCCCAGAGCCCGATGCGCAGGAAGCACGGTGCCAGCACAGCCACCCATCAGCGTGGCTAAAAGCATCACAGCGCATTCTGCATGGTCCTTCCTACCCTGCCTTTCAGCCACCAGAGGCTGTGTTGCAACTGCCATTGCCCCTACCATCAACATCACCTCGTGGTCCTCTTCTGGGGATGGGCATGGAGAGGTAGGTGACAGACCCATCACCAGCACTGCGTAGTGCCAATGTAGTTCCATTAGTCCCTGCAGAAACAAGAGAATGGGAAACAAGCGCTACTGGGCAGGGTTGTGGACAGATTTCACCCCAGAAGAACCAAATTGCATTGAAAGCATTGTTAGGAGTGAGCAGCTGAGCAGGTCTGAAAGCCTGGGCCACAGGCAGGTTGTGGGAAGGTTGCAGCAGCCACACGGTGTACCTTCAGCATCTCACCGACATGGTCCGAGAGGTCCCCAAAGACACGTCCTTCCCCTCCCTGGGACCATCAGTTCTTGCAGGAACAGGGGCCCTTGCTTTGCATCCAGGCTCTGCTGGTGTAACACACCACCATCCCTAAGAGGAGTCCTCCCAGGTTCCCCCAAGCCCCAGTGGCTTGTCCTCCCCACCTTGTCCTCTCCCTAGTCTATGGCAGAAACTAGATCTGAAGCTGGAGTCAAACCAAAATTCAGCCTCATTTCTTCCTACAGGAACTCTGGTCCCATGCCTGATTAAGCATGTTGCTGCATAATTTCAAGCCCTGCCCTGAAATATGGGTATTCATTCCCTCCTTGGCAGGAGTGCTCAGACACTCCTGGACTTCCACTTGGATCGGGTACTTCAGGCTGTATCTCTACAGCCTGCGCTACCTTCCCCACATGCTGTTGTGTGGTGGGAAAAGAGACCTTGCACATGCTCCCAGGCTGCCTGCTCCTTACTGTACTGGGCAACCTCCCCTCCGAGAGGGAGCTGTGTCACTGTTGTCCCAGGATAGCTGCAAAGGGCACCCCAGGCCAGACTCACTCCGGCTCCTACCCTGCATGGGACCCCCTCTCTGCCCACCAAATAGCTCCTTGTAGCATGAACAGATGCTCTCTTTCATCAACAAGGAAGGTGAAACAGTTCATCATGCTAAAGCCATCTGAGATGGCTTACTGCTCCAGCTGAAGGTGGGCCACAAGCCAGAGGCAGAAAGTGTCTTGGCTAATTTTAACAGGTCCTGGAATAGCGAGGTGGGGTGGGAGCTTTTGGGTGCCTGCACCATCCCTGGCTCACCAGCCGGCCCCATATATGCAATCAGGGCCCAGAGGAGAGGCTGGTGCCGGTAGCTTTACCTCACCCTACCTGCACAAGAGACTTCAGCCCTTGCCTCCACATCCACAAGCAACCACCAAGTGACCCAGTCTGCTGCCCTTGATCTCCTTGGGGTGGTCAGGAGGAGCAGGTCTCAAAGAAAGAACTTGCAACATCAGCATAGGAATAGGTAATGGGGAAACTTACTCTTGAGCCCTCCATGCAAAGCCTCAAGTCCCCATGTAACTGTGGGAGAGCAGCAAGAGCAGGGCCGCTCCTCAAGGGACAGGGAGCAAGGGGAGCCAAGCAGACCCTGAGAGAGCAGCCGGGTCCAACCAAGAGCCCAGCTCACAAGGCAATACCTGAGCAATGAAGCAGGTCTGAGGCCAACCCTGGGAGCTCAGGTCAGATTTAGGACCAGGCTCAGCAACCACCAGACCAACACCCCTCCAGCATAGCTTATAAGTGGAGGCCAACTACTGAGCTTAAATAGAGCTCCTGGGCCCAGGGATGTGGGTGGAGGTTCCAGGTGAGGCTAGTCAGGGCCATTAGGCTTATTAGTGCCCTCAGAGCCCTGACAATCCCTGAAATGGATAATATAAGGAACTGTTCCCATTGCCCTGGGGAACCAGAGGTTTATGGACTTTTCTGCTTAGAGAAATATGATGGCAGTCCCCCAGGCAGGTGCCAACCCCATGCCCACCATGCAAAGCAGATGTGACTGGGGGCAGTAGCTCTGGGCCCCAGGAGCAGGCATGTCCTGTGGGTGGAGAGGAAGGAGAAGGATGATCTGGGTGGCTATGGTGACAACATGGCTTGAAAGAAGGCACATCAGCTCCAGCTCCGGGGATGGGGCTGCCCAGGGAGTGTGCAACCCCTGGGGGTGCAGGAGAGCCTCCCTGAGGTGGAACCCCTCCCTGGATTTGCCTGCCTGGACCTCCAGGAGTCATGCATGCAACGGCAGGTGTTTTGAAGGGAGTTTGGAAGAACTGAAAACTTCTTCTTTGGGGCCTATTTTCTGTACTGACTGTAAATGATTGTTGGATGAAGAACACGCTCCCAGAGGTACATACCTAATGGATCTCAAGGAGCCACCACCTCTTTGCTGATGGTTTATAAAGAAGCTCAACTATTCAACCATCGGAAAAACATGAACGGAGGCTTAATAAAGGCATATTTCCAATATACAAAAAATTAATGAATTTGTATGGTATCCTGCCTACAAGATGCATTAATTTAGATAGACAGCACTCAAGGCTTTAAGAGCTGGTACAGCAGAAGGTGGACAGAATGAAAGCAAAGGAGAGTAAACAGAGGAGAGATTTCTAAGTGCCCATGACATTTGTTCAAATACTTTATTTCAATCAGCTTAAAAGGGAAACATAAAGCTGAGGTTGCTCCTAGGAAAGGGAATGAAATTGAAAACCAAGTAATGCACTGAGCGCAATTCAAAGGGAGCTGAGAGGCAGCCGCCTGCTGCAGACAGGGCGCGAGCAGCCCCACTGAGGACAGGCTTTTGCTCTTCTGATGATATTTTTGTTTCCAAATACCATCTCACGTTGTCTTGCCTGTGGAACAGCAGCCATTCCACAAAAACGGTGCCTGAACAACACTGGGAAAGTTTCACCTGCACAGACTAAGTAATTTCACATTAATTTTGCCAAATGCTTGGGGTGGGGATCCAGACTGGACAGAGGAACCTGTCCTTCAGGAGAGCATCCAGCATTTCAAGGTCATGTTCAATTCAGTTTAGAAACACCAAGAGCCATTGCAGGAAAAAAAAAAATCATCTCAGAAAAGGTGTGAAATTCCAGTTCAATGCTAAAACTTCCTCTTTCCAATTCTTCAGTCTCTTTCGCGGGGCTGGCAGCGTGCTGAGGGGAGGAGAGGTGTGCAGTGTCCTCTCCAGGTGTACTTTCCTGGGCAAAGCCGTCTGGCGCCGCTCTAAAGCAAGACTTGACGACAGCTGCTCCAATTTCCATCACAACCCCACCATGCCCCGCAGCGAGGCAGGTGCTGGGCTGTCCCCGTGCCTCCAGGCGTCAAACTGCAGCATCAAGGGGGATATCTAGGTGGAAAAGTGGATTTGGGGCAAAGTGATACTTATGGCTTGGTTTCCAAGAGAAGTTGTGATATTTTTTGTTTGAAAAACAGTAAACCAGCAAGCTGCAGAAGAAGGAAGGCCATTTATGACCACCTTCACTACAGTAGACTGCGAGGTAAAAAAAATATTTGTTCAGCAATGTAATTTACTTCTAGTAACAGAAGAAAAAGGTGAGGCTATTGATTTATCACTGTTTTATATTTGTTTTATTCCTTTTTACATTCATTAGCTTACAGGGTTTCTTCTATCTGTGAGCTGTCTCTGATAGTATTCAATACATTTAGCATTTCTATAAATATGTAAATATAAGATCTGTATGTGTAAACACACATGCATAAATAAAGTGGTAATGATGTGTATATCTATATTTGTGTATACATAAAAGCTAAATTATCTCCAATTTACCCAACGTCCTTTATATCTCCTATATGCATTATGTTCCTAAGTACATATAGTCTTCATATTTATATGAAAATGGTACCTATGAGGAATACAGATAAAAGACTAAAAAACGTTTCTGGTGGATAAGTAACTCCTAATTCCTTAATTTCTTTTTACTTGTTCCCCAGAGCAAGCAGTAGAAGATACATAAATAAGCCTGCACACATTTATTTAACCTCCTTGTTCGGTGTTTTTCGTGTGGTTTGTATCAGAGATACTGAGCTGATACAGAGGGGAGCAAGCGATTCTCTCAGGAGCCCCTCTGGTGCTTTGGTCCTGATCCAGAGCAAAGTTTGGAATTACAAGCGGGGAAAATAAGGTTGTACCAAACAAGGTAAAGGCTGGAAGGAATAAAAACATCCCAGGGAGACCTTGAGCTGAGTTCTCCTTGAACATCAGGCAAACGGGAGGTTTATGTCTCTCAGCCGTGCACAAAGAGCTGGGGGTGCCTGGGGCTGCACATAATCTCCCGCTGGCCCCAACCCAGCTGCAGCATCCTGGGGACCTTCCCCTTTTCCCCATGCACACAGTTAATCCTAGTTAATGCTGAACCTTCTCTGGCTGTTAGAAAAGAAAATCAGATGAGAAAATTCTCTGTTCTTGTTAAAAACTGTGAGATTGCCCAGCAGTACCCCAAGATCCAGGCTGTCTCCCAAAGGGTGACGCCTTTGAGGCACCACGATCTCTGCTGCCACCTCCACCCTCTGCCCATCTCCCGGGAAGTTTTTGCTGGGGCGAGGAGGAAAGATCCTCCTGTAAAGGCTGGCCCATGGCCTGGGGTATTTTGTAAGCACCAGCAAATGGAGCTCAAAGGGCCAACTGCTGCTCCTGGAAACGGGCACAAGAACCAGGAAAACCAGAGGGTTAGTTCAGATAATGGACGAGCAGCATGAGCCCAAAGATCACTGCTCAGTCCGACTTATTTCAAAATAAAGGAGTGCTCTAGCCAGGCAGAAGCTCTGGGGGTATCTGCTCTCCCAGCTCAGATGGTGCAGGAGCATCCTTGGGGAAGGAGCTTGCTCCCGCTATATGGGCAGAGAGCATCGGCCTCAAAGGCAGGGGCTGGGTGGCTGGGTGCGTGCAGGCGTGCGTCCGCATGTACGACTGTGAGCCCAGCTCCCGAGTTAATGCCCGTTGTCAGCCATCCGCTGCTATTTGCTTCCCGAATCGGCTGTCCCAGGCTGCAGCGGGGATCATTGCGGGGAGGCGTCGCCGTCCTCCATTTAGTTGTTTGCAAGATCCTCAGTTTGCAAGATATGAAACTTCAGCTGATCTGCGAGAGAATCTCCTGCGAGCGGGAGGGAAGCTGGAAGATTTGGGGTGCGCTGCCGCACGGCACGAGCTCCCCCTGCAGCGCTCTGGGAAAAGCAGCACGCCAGGCCTGCACCCCGCCAGCCCCTGCCAAGGGATAAAATCAAAGCCAAAATTGTCTGCTTTGAGCCAAGAAATCACCCCTGTGATTGGCATCGTGCCGGCTGAGCCCCTGCGGTGGCAGGCCACGCTTGGAGGGTCTCCAAGCCCTCCTCGCCCTGTTTTCCCCATTTCCAGTGCCTGCCCAGATTGAGTCCGCATTTGAGCCAGCCCTGCCAACTCCAACACCCAGCAGCACCCAAGAGACACCCATAGCCTGACCCACCAGCTCTGCTGGGGAGGTCCCTGCAGTGGGGGGGTGGCAAGCCTCTGCATCCTCCCGCTGCCACCAGACCCCAGCATCCAGCTCCCACCCTTTTTCTCCAGGCAAGTTTCAGGAATCTTTTACAAACCACATATATTTTTACATCCTGTGCCTATAGGTCTAATGGAAGGAAAAAAGCCACCGATATTTTGGGACTCCTGAAAGAGCTGTTTCCTAAATGCTAGTGCCCCGGGATCATGTTGGTTAGAGAGCCACACTCCACCCCATTGCTGGTGGCTTTGGATGCAGTTTTGGATTTGCTCTCTAATGGAGCAGTGAGGTATTTATAGCGCTAATGGGTTGTGCTGGGCATTAACGCTGTCCTGGAGCCAGAACCTGGATTCCTGCTGTTAGGCTAAAATAACATGGAGATCAGTGCCACCCCACGAGGGAAAAGGGGAGGCTGAGGATGCCGAAATGCACGCTCAGTGGGACCCGGAGAAAATCCCCATGTGGCTGCAGGGTACGGAGGTGGGGGCTCGAGCCCAGGTTTCGGGGGTTATAGGGCTGGGATTCACCAGTTCCCTGGCCCCGGTGTTTCACTGAGAACATGAGCAAAGCCTGGCAAAGCCCCACCAGCACAGGGGATGCTGTGCGTGCCGCTGGCCTGAGCAGCATTACAGGGGCTCTGCAGGTAACTTGTGCTCCTCTTGCTTCCCCCCGAGACGTGACGGTTATGGGAATTATCCACTCATCTCTCACTCCCCTGAGCTAACGTAATGTCCTTGGGACAAGGCCGTGCTGTGGGATAGCAGAGCTAAGATGTAGTGCCCAAGTCCTGCATTTATCTACGGGTCTCAAGAGCTCCCGCTTCCTCCAAGATGTCTAGATGACATCTCCCTGCTGCAAAGATGCTCACGTAGGGTTTTCTCTGGGCAGCAGATTACTTGAGCTCTGGGTCTATGCTCTTATTAAAGCCCCTGGAGTGGGAGGTCTGCTGGGGGCCCAGAGAGCCAGCAGCATCCAGGGATGCCATCTCCCTTCCCTCGGCATCCAGGAGGATCCAGAAGTATTTCCAAGTGTTTTTGCTAGGAGAGGTTTCCCGGGACAAATGCTGCCGATCTGCCCTGGGTGGGTGTGAGCGTGGAAGGGGACTTCATGGTTCACCACGGCCAGTGTGCAGAAGGAGGGGAGAGAAATAACAGTTAAAGCAAGCTCAGCTGTTGCTGCCATCCCAGGAGCCAGAGAGGTTACAGCAGGGATGATGCAGCCTAACCACCCTTCGAGCCCACAGGGGATTTGCATGTCTTTCCCAGGCAGAAGGTGAGGTTATCTCCATCAGCAATTGCTAACGATGCTGCAGAAACCTTAATGTCCAGGGGAACCAGTGGGAAACACAGAATGTTAGTGGTTTCTACCAGTGGGGATATGGTCGTGGATGTAAGCACAGCGGGGATATGATGGCCGGGGAGGAGGGAGGCAGGGAGCTGGGAGTCCCCATGGGTCCTCCTCCTCCAGAGCTCTGGCTGCCCAGCTTCACTGGGGGCTCACAAAAAATGCGTATTCTGACTCCAGCCCTTCCTGGGCTCATCTGAGCAGCTCCCTTACCCATGGCAGGAGTGATGCCGGGCCAAAACACCAGTTTTGGCAGGGCAGGGGTGGGGAGAGATGCTGGAAAAGAGATAGAAGAGGCCTGATTAGTGCATCGAAGATGAGGAGGACCAAAAGCAGGAGCATCCCTAGCCAGCTGCCATCACCCACCCAGGCACAGCAGATGCCGAGCACCCCAGCCCCTGCCTTCACCCGGACTGGAGCGATCTCACTTGCAGAGAGGCCTTTTCCCTCCAGATCTGCAGAAAGTAGCACAAGCCATGAGCTCCCTGCAGCTCCTGCCAGGCTGCGAAGGGGAGGACAGTCGTAGGTGGGACAAGGGGAATTAGCCCTCGAGCTCCCCTGCCACCTGGTACTCCCAGGGCAGGGCCACTCCTCTTTGCATCTATATTTTTCTCTCCATTCCTGGGCCAGCTTCCCTGCTCCATGCTGCAGACAGCACCTGCAGGAAGGGTTCAGGCTGGGGTGCCCCACGGGGATGTTTTTACCCCACACCTTGGTGCTGCCAGCAGGCAGGACCCAAAGATGCACCAGATTAAACACCCCGAAGTCCAGAGAGAGCTATGAAATAGCCCCAAACCGCTGAGCAGTCCCCAGTGCTCCCGGTCTCCTGTGGCTGCCAGGGCATCCCTCCCTCCCGCTTTGCTGCAGGATCTGCTCCTCCACAGATGGTCCTGCTGCCACCAGGACACAAGCAAGGAGATGTCCCCGGCGTGGGAGTGCCAGGGCCATGGGCACGGGGGACATCGAGGTCCAGACGGGTGCTCCGCACCCAGATTAGCAGGGTTTCCACAGGGGATCCCAGTGCTGCATCCCACCCCAGGCAGGGTGCAGAGCAGTGCCCGCTGCAGCGCGGACAGCCGGACTTTTCCACTCTGCTGCTCACCCCCTGCTTCTTCCTGGGCAGAAAATCCTAGGTATCCTATGGGGGAAATTACAGCTTTTTTTTTCCTCCACCTTTTTTCAAAGTGTTCTGCAAACCTCAACACATCCATTTTTACCATGGGATGAAATGCTGATGTGCGTGCCAGCACCAGTTTTTAGCCTCTTTACAAAATTCAAACCCGGGAAAAGTTCAGCCAATATGCTGGTTTTCCACAATTTTCTCTTTGCCAAAAACTCAAAGCCTTCCCAGAAAGCTGCTGCAGCTCCATGGCTCACCGCTGGCTGGCACGTGTCCCTGCAGTCGGGAGCACATGGCCGACCGTGATGCCACAAGGTTGCTCGGTGCCTACCAAAGCCAGGGCTTTGGCTGCTGCCACCAGACCTCAGCGGGGCTCCCCTCCACCCCACGTCACCCTGCACCAGCACAGCCCCATGATTTCCAGCCTTTGCCACCAGATCTGCGTCGCTCCGTGACTACACAGTGGAGTGCACAGTGGTCTCTGAGTCACGTGCATGGGAGCACGGAGGAGATGGAGGCAGCCGAGTCCTGGATACAGCTATGGGATGCTTCTCCATCCTCCCGCTGAGTCTGCATCCCCCTCCCTACTTGCGGCAGGCTGCAGAACTGCCGGGATCGCTTTCCGGACTCCTCTGGCTCATTCTTCACTCTGCTGCCCAATATTTCATCATCCACCTCAGCAAAATGTATATTTCCCTTTTAAGAGCTCTCCTAGAATAATATATTTTTTTATTATCGTGACAGTGAGGGCTCCTGTTGCCATGGATACGTGCCCTTTGCTGGAGCAGGAGCTTTCTGGGTGTTGGAAATTCTGCTATTTTTCCTGATCTACAGGGTTTGATTATTTTTTTTTTAATTTGGTATTTATTCCCATTATCATCATCTGAAAAAACAGGTCATTTATATTGCATATGGGTATGTCACCAGTACAGTAAAGCCTTCAGAAACAACCTTCTGCTTTTAGAAGGAATTTTTTGGGGGAAAAAAATCTACCATGCGGCACTGATAATATATAGTATAACAAAAACACAGAAACTCCGAAAAGGTCTCATCTGTATCTCACTACATTATACATTAAATCCCATTTCTGGCTTCAGGACTCCTGAATGAGTGTTATAAAACCAAGTCCAATTTTATGTGGTTTTCGTACTCTTGCTGTAGAACAAACCTGTATCTTCTGCTTGTCAATTCAGCCATCCTCCAGTCCTGAGCCTCTTGAAACTTAATCTATTTGAGAACACACAGAGAGAAATTAAATGGATATATTAAATGGAGAGATAGATAGATAGATAGATAGATAGATAGATAGATAGATAGATAGATAGATAAATCAGTTCAGCTTTTTACTCCAGCATTCCCTTACAGGCAGGTGCTGTAACATTTACATTTACAAAGGTATCATACATACACAAAGACATTACAGGAACTTTCCCAAAGCACTTCATGCCGCAGGGTGATTAGTGGTGCAGGATTGTGCTCTGCTTCTTCTGCTCCCAGCTGTCAATACACACTGGGAGGGAGCAGGAATATACCCATTTTACAGAAAGGAAAACTGAGGCACGGAGCCAGCCCATACCTGGTCCAAACACAGATGAGCAGCAGAGCTGGGGTGAAAACATCCAGCTTTCCCTGGCTTCCTGTGAATCTTTGCCCAGTGTTTTTAGTGACAGCATCCATACCAGCTGCCTCCTTTTGTGGCGAGGAGGAGGATGGAGACATCACCTGTGGGTTTGTTTTCCTCTGTCTCATTAGGACCAGAGATGCTGTGTGAGACCCATTTGCTTCCCTCACCTTGTACTATGGGCTTTTTTATTACTTTTTTTTTAAAATGGAAAATAGTAGAAATTAGTCAACACAGCCCAACATCACATGGAAACTCCCAGAAGAGCAAACACTACCTGGTGGCTTGTGGCTTAGACAGGGGTACTCTT
>VZTV01096639.1:776-24025 GCA_013400875.1 Anhinga rufa | reverse complement strand
TTTTTAATTATTTTTTTTTTGGTTTCAGCAGCTGNGGGAGGAGGAGGAGGGGCAGGCGCTGATCTCTTCTCTCTGGTGACCAACGCCAGGACCCGAGGGGATGGCAGGAAGATGTGCCAGGGGAGGGTTAGGTTGGGTGTTAGGAAAAGGCTCTTCCCCCAGCGGGTGGTGGAGCCCTGGAACAGGCTCCCAGGGAGGCAGTCACAGCACCCAGCCTGGCGATATTCAAGAAGCACTTGGACATCACCCTCAGACACATGGTGTGAATGTGGGGCTGTCCTGTGCAGGGACAGGAGCTGGACTCGATGCTCCTTGTAGGTCCCTTCCAGCTCAGGACATTCTGTGATTCTATATTCTGTTACTGAATGATTCTGTTTTTATAAAGATAGGTATCTTGGGGAAGACATAGGTGATTTGTGTGTGTATTGAATCACTCTGAGCAGCAGTAAGGAAAGGCATTTTAAGTAAGAATGGAAATAATGAAAGATAATCGTGGATAATACATCAATTACTTCTCTTATCTTGTCCACTTCTCTTCCATGATAAAAACTGTTTCTGAGAGAGGGGAATTTAACAGGTATTTCCCATGAAATTTGTTGATATGTGCTGATCTGTCAAAACCAAATTACTGATGACAGCCAGTTTATTCTGATTTGTTTTTCCAGAAAATATATCATGCAGTTGACAGGTTGGATTTTTTTTAAAAGTTTGTGTGTTGAAAATTTAAGAAGAAATTGAAACAAACAAACCCCCGCCTGTAAAATTGAAGTTTGACTTAAATTCCATCAATTCAAATTCTTGAAAAGGAACATTAAAATGATTTCAAAGCACGGCATTTCTTTTCCCAGATTTTTGGCAGACTTCGCGTCCTCAATTTTTATCTTAATATTTGTAACATTCCAGTGTTTGTGGGTTGGTAAGGTTTTTCACATTCATCTTCAGTGTGGACTGCCGTTGTGCATCTCAGTGTGAAAAGGACGTTAGTAATTTATTGTTAACAAGACAAAATTTATGATTAGAAATGTGTCTGGCTTTTTTATGTGGGTAAAGATGTAAGTTCGTGAGCAGTTGTCAAGAAAGTCAGAAGTGCTGAGATCTACATTGAGTAATTGGTATCGTGTCTGTGAGGGCTTAAATACGTTCCTCAAGAATCGTAGGGCAGCAGGAGGATTGATGCTAAATTCTCGTATACCTGAAACTTTGTCTAATAAAAGGAAGTAGAATAGATGAGATTCATTAAATTGAGAGAGAGTATCTGAACTGAGATTACACAATGAGATGGAGGAAATTTTTTCCCCGTTATGGCCTTGGAGTGCTTCCTTGTATACATCGCTGTGACTGCACTGGAAAACAACTTGATATTGGGGTGCTTATCCTTTTAGTAGTTTTACTTTTTGGTGCTGATTTAAATAGAGCTGCAGCTGGTTTTAAAAATCCCCAAATGTACTTTGATGCTGGCGGTTTCCCCCCTCACTCGTACACCCTGCCACCACTGCATGATATTGCCAAGATGAAACTTGGAGCGACATTTGCAGCCAGTATGTTTCCATTCAGTGACCTTAAAACAATTTAAACCAGCAGATTCTGCCGTTACAGAATTTAGTGTGCTCTGTTCCTGGGGAGGAACATCACATCCATTGAGCACAGCACTATAAAAACCAGCGCACAAGTACACTCATGATAATATAGAGAATTCTCCCGCATGTTATCCCTTTTATTTTCCTGCCACAAAAATAAAGGGCAAGCCTTAAATCCGACTGAACTATAATGTAAAAGCTGAGCAACTGTCATTTTTATTTTGGCTGGCTTCCCTGTAGGATTCCTAAGACGTGAAGCAAACCAAAGGGCTACCATGTGGGAAGCATACAGAGTTTGAGGGCTCCCTTTATGTCTACTGCAGTTACTGAACTAAAAATGCACCCTAATTCCATTCAATTACCTTCACTGTAATGCTATTTTTGAACTACCATGCATATGCATGGTGTGCTGCTCAGTGTGACCCTGCAAAGGTCAACAGAGCTTCAGGAGCTGTATGCTGAAAGCAGAATAATGATCCTACACAGGAAGAAGTGTTACTTTTTAATTATTTTTTTTTTGGTTTCAGCAGCTGCTCTTTTTTCTTTCTTTCTTTTTTTTTTTTTCTTTTTTTTTGCTGTTCCTCATTTTCTTCATCTGGAAGGAGTTCTTTGTATTGTTATGATCAAAGGGAGAAGGAGGATGTCTGATAATATGAGGACTTCCAGAGTGTGCCAACATTAATATAGAATAAGAGGGGGAGGAAGGAAAAAAGTGAGTTTTAAAAGTACTTTATTTTCAAGAAATAGGGTTTGTTTCAAGAAAACATTGGCGTGCATTTGAATGGAGAAGCCAAACACTCTGAAATCATGCTGTTGTGCTTTTATGCTGTGGGAAGGTGTAATTGTTCTTTCACAGCCATCTATTTTTTTTAAACTCCAGTGTTAGAATAGTTACCCTGGTTTCCATTGCTCTGCTATCTGCTATGAATTCAGTGGCATAAAGCAGAGAAGAAAAACGGGAGGATAAGTCCTTGGGAAATAATAACTGATTAAAGATGGCAAATCTGGCAAATCTTATCCTTGAGAGTAAGAGGTGTTAATGAGACACAGAAGTGATTTTGTTCCTCTCTATCAATGAAGGATTCATCTCAGCAGAAGAGGCTCAAATTATAAGATTTATACCCTCTGCCTTGGAAGCTGGGACTTACCACTGTCACTCCCAAGATGGCAACAGCTAACAGATAGGTTTTACCCAGTTTTCAGTAACCCAGACAGGATAAAGAGCTGGGCTTCACAGCTCATGCTTATCTTAATTTAAAAAAAAAATAATAAATTGAATTGAATTGAAATTATTAAACTGAAACCTTGAGTGTTTTCTAGCTGTGCAAAGAGACAACAGGTCAGCCCAGAGCTGCAGATGAATTTGGACCCATAGCAGAGACTTTTTTCCTGCTTCTTAAAAATGTTTATTTGTCACCATCTTAGCTGTGAGAGGCCTAAGAAACTGGGACTTAGAATATTTTCTTATTGTTGTTGTAATCTTTTTATGAAGAAAAAAGTATTCCTTTTTGACATGGAGGACAACATTAGGGATTTTAGATTTCCTTTTTGAGTCTCTTTTATCAAAAGTATTTAATGTCTTGCTCTATTTTTTATTTTTTTTTTCATGTACAGTGGAGCTTGCAAATGCCTAAGTCTCTTGGGGAAACAGCAGTATTTTTATGTGAAGAGTAAAAAGCTGGATGAAAATTTGTTAAACATCTACTGGTTTTTTGTTTGGGGTTTGGTTTTGGTTTTTTGGTGGGGGGGTGAAAACAAAGCCTGTTGTGTGGGTAGTTTTCGTAACACTCTCTTCTCCGGTGTTCCTATGAGCTATGTTAATTAGGGTCCACACCATGTTCTCAGCCTCGGTTAAGTTGCTGGTAACAGCCAAGCAGGGGGCTTTCCAAACGGCTGCAGTCAGGCTCCAGCCTCTGTACAGCCTAAGACAATGCCTCCCTTCATCCAGAGCAGTTATGGCTGTTGAATGTGAAACCATCTGATTTAGGTTATGCTGAGCTCCTATTTTAAAGTGAGATTCAAAAGTAGAGAAATTGCATTATTTATAGCATTAAGTCTTGATTTGAAGTCTTTCGCTTTCTCTCTTATTTGGATCCAGCTTCCCTGAAGTGTGTGAGGTCTGCAGTCGTGTCTGTGTGACCAGGGGCGATGGAGAAGGGGCTGTTCAGAGGGTGATTTGTATCCCGTTGCCTGACAGCCATCTCACAACAGGGTTAGTTTCATTCTGCTGTGATCTAGTGACCTCTGCTCACTCCTGAGCGACGTGCCCAACCTGTTACGTTATTTTCTGCTATACCAAAGAAAGGCGGAGGTAGTTGAGCTTTTTTTTTTTTTTTTAAAGCAGCTCAAACATCTTCCTCTGAAGTGTATTTGAATAAAGCAACCTGGATAGCAGGTTGTGATGCAAGGTGCTGTGGCTGAACTCTGGATGGTGGGAAATTTGTAAGGACAGAAGTGCTGGGATCGACGGTGCCCTCTGAAAGTAACGGCATCCCTGCCTCTGCTTCGGTTCTCCCTGCAAGCGGGGGAAATCATAGTATTCGTTTGGGGAAGCTTTCCAAAAGCACGTCTATGCTTGCAAAACCCACTGATCCCTCAGTAACCCCCTCCTCCTCAGCCTTTGTCCCAGTCCTTGTTACTCTACATTCTCTCACGTTAAATTACATCGAATACTTGTTGGAGCTGAGAGACTACAACTGGCTGGCACTTCACTGCCCGTGTCTGTTTTCGTGGTGTTTTCAGTTTGCAGGAACTCTTCGCGGGGCTCTATGTCCCAGCCTCGATTAAGTGTTGTTTTGCCTGGCCAGACTTGGATCAGAGCTCACTATCTCATTGCCTATCGAGACATGTTGAATTGACATCTGGATCAAGAGTTATTGAATGGACTGTGAGGTTGCTCAGATTGTAAATATCAGGAGCTAGGTGTAACACGTTGTGATAATTTATATTTATAAAATGACCAATATATTTAGAGCATTGGGCTAATATGTATGCTCAAACATAAGTATTAAAAACTATATTTTGAAAGCTATATATTGACTCCTAAGGACATGACCGAGTTTCCTCTGCGTGTGCTGTGCGTGGTCTGTCTTTCTCAGTCAGACTTACTTTTAAACTAGAAATATTAAAAGCTGATCCTTAATAATTTTAAATTATTTTATTATAAAATATGAAGGAGAAGAAAAAAAATCTTTTTTTTTCCTTTGCGTACCCACCATCCCCCAGAACTAAATGTAGGCAAATGTACCTAATAAGGAAGAATAGGCATCTAAATGAAGAGTAAATTTTTTTACCTGGTGTCAGGTTGCAATAAAATGTCATGCTCTTAGCTGAGGTGTTATGGGTCACTTGCTTAGCTCAGAAAAGCATGGTATCTAATTAAATATGTCAGCATGTTGTAATTGTCATTTCTTGCCATGGAGGGGCCAAGGAGTCAGACATAATGGAGCAGACTTGTCACCCCTTGGGTTTAACTGAACAGCTCTAACCTGAGAGATAAGGGATGCTTGTGGGTGGTACATGCTGTTTCTCTTGGCTATCTCTCTATAAGTTACATGATAGTCAAATCATTAAGAAAAAAGGCTATTTCTGAGATAGCGCCTTTTGGTAAATAATGAAAAGTAGCATAGCATTGTTACTGATGCAATGTCAATGATCCTTTACCTTCAAGGACTTCAATGATCCTTTACCTTCAAGGATATAAGAATAGATAAAAAAATAAAGACAGGATGAGAGGGAGCACGTAGGTGCTGGGAGTGCAGGCAATCAACCTTTACATCCTCTCTGTTAGGCCTTTAATGTAGCTGGCTAGCGTCTCTGGGATTTCCCCTGCAGAAATGAGATGAAATTAGTGTCTCCAGAAGCAGTCCACATTGCCTGGAATAGTCCATTATTCAGAATAACCTTTTCAAGAAACCTAGTTGCTCTCCATTCTTTGTAAAGAAGCCCATGGAGACTATCAGGCGAGCTGTTAGGTGCCTAGAGTTAGATCGAATAAGTCTCCTTAAAACTGTAATGATGCAGCTCTGCAGACGTGAACGAGGTGTCCTTGAGGATGCCATGTGCCCAGAAGACTAACAAGATGTGAAACAGGCCATATTCAAGGTTTCTCTTCTGGCTGCGTGTCAAAGATCAGGCAGATGTAGTGAGACAGACTGCTTCAAGGACCTTGAAGTCTGTCTATTGTATTGCTGTTTCCTCCACGCATAATAGCAGAATTTTGGGCTCTAGCTAAATTTTATGTTCTGCTTTTAAAATGTACCGCTGGTTTCTGTGCAGTATCGAAATACACTGTCGCTCTAATTCTTTATGCTTAACAAGGTAGTTATATTTATTCCTAGAGATGGCGGTATTTTGGAAGAAAATTAATACTACTTTAATATCAGTTTGCAAAGTTCTTTTGGAATGACATGTAGTACTTAAAGATAGGGTGCTTTAAAAATTTTTTTTCACTGAAATGAAAAATCAGACTTGCGCTCAGATTCTAAAGCAACTGAAACCAAATATTATGGAAGTTGAAAAACACGATCAACAGAACAAACAAAACTTGTTTGGTAATGGACTCCCAAAATGTGTTAAAATTTTTTTTAAAAAATCCTATTGATGTTAAGCAAATATAGGTGATGGCTTCAGCTGCTATTTTGTAAAGCATTGATGCAGGGAAGTTGAGCTACTTTTTGAGAATAAAGGAAGTGACTATTCCACTTCAGTGGTAAGAAACAACAGATGCACATAGGATGTCCTTTTTCATGCAGAATAACATGTTTTTGGAAAATGTACCACGGTGTAGATGTAAAGAGAGGAGGGATACCAAAGTATGGCATAAACTCAAAATACTGTCAATCTGATAAGCCGCAGCAATTTTGCTGCTCATTTTTATTAAGTGCACGTTGTTAGGCTCTTTATGCTTCAGAGATATGTAAAGTACGATGTATTCGTACTTTCAGTCTTCTAATTGACTTTGATATTTTTTTTCCTCAAGAAGTCTTCATTAAAGGGAAATGATTTTGCAGTCGATACCTTATTATTTGTTATAATGCAAGTAACATTTAGCACATCTTGTAGACTGTCTGAAGAATTCCCAGAAGCTTCCTAGCAAATGTCATCTTACTTCTGAACGGAGTGAAGCACTGCCTTCCTTTTGCTTTCCTGCAATTTGTCATGCTTCATACTTGGCTAAATCTGCCAATTTTCATTGTCCTCACTGATAACAGCTGTCAGCATGCCATTTATGTCTTCAAAACTCTTGGTGGCAGCATCCTCTAAGTTACAGGATTGAAATGCAACCTGAGCAACTTAGAGATTGAGATCTGTGTGACTTGCTGTATCATGCTCAGAAGTAGCACCACAAAGTCCCTTAATTGCCGTAGAAAGGAAGAACACAGCTGGATGTAACAAAGAGGCCAACAGGTCCAATAAAATCATCATTATCTCCTGCGCTACTTTGAAGATCTGGTGTTGACAGTGACGGAATTAATCATTTGGAGAAGCATACATGTAATGAATCTGGACACTGTGAAAAGACAGGGTGCAGGCCAGCTAAATAATTTTATTCTTTTGTTAGCTACAGAGCTGAGTAGATGCTCTTCTTTGTGCGTTCTCATTTATTGCAAACTCATGACTGCTTTTGAATTCTTCCCAAAACTAAGAGCTGGGAATCTGTAGAGATACAAATTGTGGACAATTCCTGCTCTTGAGAACAGGGCTGGGGACAATTTTTACTCTGCCATGAGAGAAGTTCCACTCTTTTATGGTTAACCTTTCAGTTGTGGGAGGGATGTTTTTTAATTGGGGGAAATTAAGGTATTCCTTCTGAATTGAAAGGAATTCTGAAAACCTCTCATTGAGTTTCTATCTGCCATAGATAGAGATTTGTCGTAATTTGGTCACCATTTATCCAGACTCACAGCCGCTGTTGTAAATAAGTCATTGCTCTCTTCCTGATCTGTTCTTAGGTGGGGTAAGTCCAAGGACACCTTTGGTTTCCTCAAAGCTGTCTCACTCAGAATTTTCTTTTAAAATAATTCAGAAGGTTGAGGATTCTGATCATTGATTTCATCTAAACCAAAAATATTTGACTTAGTAATTAGGAGAAGTAGTTCCATTTTGAGGTGTATTTCAAATACTCATTATTTATTGTTATTATTACTGTTTACTGTCATTTTATGGTTTTGATAATTTTCCTTTGGATTTTTCAGTTCTAAGTAAAGGGATGAATTCAGAAGACACTAAAAAATTATTTTTCTATATTTTAAAGTGACAACACTTCTAAACACTATGATATTTAATATTGCAGGTAAGAAAACATAGGCTCATGAAATCTATTGAAGTAAAAAAATTATATTGATGATTAATGTCAAATAATGCTTATTATTTTGAATAGTTTAAAAATAACTGCTATCTTTCCCTGCCTAAACGTGAATATTCACCTTCAAGAAGGATGGTGCAATGGTTCAAGTGCTGCATTGGATATTTGGGATGCTTTTAGTTCGTGCAGAAAAACCAACAGAGTCTGTGAACTCATCTGGCTGACAGCTGTTAAGGAGCTGGTGAGGGTTGAGTGACATGTTTGCTGGCATGTCGCTGGTATGACAAAAATGTTTGCTGGCAATGCTTCTTCCTGCAGAGATGCTTTGGTGGTTCTCCTATGCTAAGAAAGGTGTGGCTAGCTCTTGGTAGCTCTATAGAGTCATTAATAGCCGATGATCTAGGAAGAGGAAGGAAAGGAGGGGTATATGTATTAACGTGGATTACTGGGTTATGTGGACTCTGGACATTCTGGTCTGCCATAGCTGGTTGTGATTACTCATTAGATGCTTTGTGCAGAAGGGTTTTGCTATGTCTGACCATTATGGTGGCACTGTACGGTAAGCCTGTATTTAGCAACTTAATAAAAAAATAACAAAGTGACTATAGTCTGAATCAGTAAAGCCCCCATCAGTTAGGCTGGGTGTCTGGAGATAGCAGCCCTGAAGCTATCAGCTTAGCCTGCTAGTGAGTTTGCTGCAGGGCAGTGTTTTAGCAGCACATTTCCTGGATGAAGGGTTTATAATGCTGTTGGGCTCAAGTTGCTTTGGGCTGCAGGTGCAATTCCACCCTTAGGCAATCTAGTTTGTTCAACTTTCTTGTCTACTGAAAGGTATTTGGAGGACTGTCTCTTTGCCAGTGTAGCTGTGGAGGGTGGAATGGTCAGCAGAAGTGGTCAGGCATGGTGTGAGGAGCCTGTAGCTCCTGGGAATGGTTGGCCCTAGGAAGAGGTCCTGGGCTGTATTAATAGATTATGATTTTGCACTGAGCAGGGAAGGTAACTTTGCTCAGACAGGTTGGTACAGAAGTTTCCATATCAGTCTGCCTGTAACCTTTCAGAGTTGTTAATATGGAAACTTTCTACTAATTTTGGGCATGGTCTCTCACATGGCAGCACTGTTGTTATAGAATAGTTTAACAGTTGGTCTTACTTTAATTAGAATCAAGGAATACCAGGTTGGAAGGGACCTCAAGGATTATCTGGTCCAACCTTTCTCGGCAGAAGCACGGCCTAGACAAGATGGCCCGGCACCCTGTCCAGCTGAATCTGAAAAGTGTCCAATGCTGGAGAATCCACCACTTCCCTGGGGGGATTATTCCAACGGCTCTTTGTTCTCATTGTGAAAAAATGTTCCTCTTGTGTCCAGTTGGCATGTCCCCAGGAGCAACCTGTACCTGTCACCCCTCACCTTTTCCACGTGACTCCTTGTAAAAAGGGAGTCTCCACCTTCTTTGTAACCACCCTTTAAATACTGGAACATGGTGATAAGGTCTCCCCTAAGCCTTCTTTTCTCAAGGCTGAACAAACCCAGTTCTCTCAGCCTTTCCTCATATGGCAGGCTTCCCAGTCCTTGGATCATCTTTGTGGCCCTTCTCTGGACACTCTCCAGCCTCTCCACATCTTTTTTTGGACAGTGGAAACCAAAAGTGAACACAGCACTCCAGGTGTGGCCTGGCAAGCACTGAGTAGGGTGGGATAATGACTTCTTTATCTCTGCTGGGGGTGCCCTTGTTGATGCAACAAGGGCGTCCTGTTGGCCGCCTTTGCCGCAGCAGCACACTGTTGGCTCGTATTGAGCCTGTTGTCCACCAGGACCCCCAGGTCCCTTTCCACAGAGCTGCTTCCCGGCCGGGTAGATCCCAGCCTGTGCTGCACTCTTGGATTATGTTTTCCCAGGTGTAAGACCTTACATTTGTCTTGGTTGAACTTCATAAAGGTCTTGCTAGCCCACTATTTCAGCCTCTCCAGGTCTTCCTGCAGGGTGGCTCTCCCTTCCGAAGTATCCACTTCCCCACTCAGTTTGGTATCATCAGCAAACAAATTAGGTTTTAGAGAGCAACAGAATAGATCTGCAATAACCATCTCTCTACTAATATTTTTTGCAATGCTTTTTGGCTGTGATATCTGCACGGATACCCAGTAGCACTCCCTTATGTGTCCATAGACACGGCTACATTTCAGCGACTGCCGCCTGAGTTAAATTTTAACTGATTACCTAGATTTAGCTTTGCTCAAAGAGTTCTTCAAGAGCTGCTGCCTAGTTGCTCATTTACTTCGATTCCAGGCAGGGATGGAGCTCTGCTGTGACAACAAATTCAGCAGTGCTCAGATGCATCCATCCCAGCTGCAGTCTCTGTGTCGTAGCCATCTCCTAAAGTGCTGGTGATCAGAGAGGTGGATGTGGTAATAAATGGAACTGTCTTATGGCTGGTGTTTGGGTAAGAGCAGAACCACACCATCACTGGAAATGGTCTTTAATTTTTTTCCTGTTCACCAATGCAGCCATGAAAACAGTGTGTTTTATCTGTAAGCAATGTCTGTTATCTGCAGACGATGTGGTTTTCTCTTGCCTCAGAAAAATATCATTAGCTCATGCTACAGCAGCTTGTGCTTTTGGTTTTTTTTGATACTTCCAGTTTATCAGCCAAAAAATGAGGATTAGCATGCATAATCTAGTGGATCACATGAAGGCCAAACACAAAGTTATCCAAAATGTCAATGTATCCTATGTAGCCTTCCCTCGCTGCTTGTTAAAAGGAGAGGTAGTACTTTCCTGTCTCAGGGACTATGGCAGCAGCGGCCTATCACCTTGGGATCTGTGTCCTGCTGTGCATCCCAGAGTATACTAATCTCTGTATTTAGCTCTTCTTTCATATGGATTTATGAAAGAGCTTTGCACAGATGGGTAAGAGTTTTTATCCACATTTCTCGGTGGTTTAGTGTAGTTACATCAGGAGGAGTAATTATTTCTATCAGCAAGATTGTGGCAGCCACCACATATTATGGAAATCTTCTCCATTGAAACTTTATTTTTTTTTCTCCTTTTGTTTGATTCTCATAGTAACACGAAGAATAGTTTTAGTAACACGAAGAATAGTTTAGAAATATAATTGCAATCTCTAGAAGAAATATAACCAGACTGGCTATGAAGCTGAATCACATTAGAGCACTGGGAAAAGAGCCACCTATAAAAGAAAATGAGCAGAAAGAAAATCATAGCTTGAGCAGTTGTCATTTGTCAGGAAAGGGGTATCTGTGCTGAACCACCACCAACCGGCCACCCAGGAGGAAAGTCATGTTGACAGCGATGGCTTGTAGCCTGCCAGCGTTGGAAAACTCATGAGGTAGTTCTTTAACAGCAACGGTCACTCCGTTATCGAGCACATGGTGTATAGGTACGCTGCTTAACTGCGTTTGTCTAACAGGTTTTATCTTGTATGGGATTGGGTTAACGGAGTGCTAATACAGTTAAACTCTCGGTTGAGACCTTGAACAATCAGCATAACCTTTCCTAAACTCAAGGTTTGGCTTGTAAAATATCTGTGCTTTGCTGCCAAACAATAAACCTGGCTGCTGGTAAGGAATTGCAAATGAGATATTGATACAGCTACAATGTTCTCAAGAAAATCTTTGTAAAAGTTCAAATTACTTTATTTAATGACTGCATTAATTCATGACACAAATCTTTTAATGCCTCATCCTTTCTCAACGTTGTGCTCACTGAATTGGAGTTACGTATATTATACTTTCAGATATTTTTATATTATCTTTTTTTTGACTTTGCATGCATGCAATCTGCAGTAGCATATGATAACTGCCTGCAGAAAGTAATAATATTTTGTATTTCTATATCTAGTAATAATAGACTGTTATAAATTTTTTTGCTAGTTGAACCTCAAAGAAGACGTGTGAGAAATCCTACTTAGAGTTTTACTGCATTGAGACAGACAGAATTTCACTTTTGAATCCTGTTCTTTATATATGCTTTATAAACATAAAACTTTTATATTGACTAACCTTCATTGGCCAAACAATTGATGTCTGCATCTCTTTCTCACCTCTGCATTGTGAAGAAATCTAAAAGTCATGTATTTTATTTTTTTAAATATGAGATAAATGTAAAACTGCAGCAATATGGGATAGAAAAATACGTGTGCATTTGTATTCCAGTAAACATTAGTCCAAGACACCCCAGAAATAGATGTACATCATCTTAACTGCAACTGAGAGCCTTACATTTAAAAACAAAGCATATTTTAGATTGGAAAAGAGAAATGTAACCTTCTGACATTTGAGACTGGGGTAATTATCTTTTATAGGTATTTAATTGTAGTGCATGAGCATAGAGATATTACCTAGAACTAATTACTGGTTAAAAACAGAGGTATGATTTGTTGAATGCTTTTAAATCTGCAAATTCAAAATAATTGGCTTATCTATGAAAATATGCATTTGCCTATGGAGTAGAATATAACTTAAAAGTTTACTTCTTAATTAATATTTAAACATTGCTAGATATTTTCCTGCAAAATCTTGAGTGCATCATCAAATCCCTGATGTGGAAAAGGCTATGCTGAAAGGGTGGCCTCTGTATTTATGCCCGTGTAAGGAATAACAAGAAGGTTTTCACATTAATAAATTCCTTAACTGATTTTGATCATCCTGGAGTCATTTAGGCCGTGAGATAAAGCTGCTTTCACATTTCCACCACTCTCTTTAAGAACTCTCTAATGCCATGATGGAAGGAGTGGATTTTTTTCCCCATAGACACAGAATGGATGTTTCAACCCTGATAATTGATGGAGAACTTCATAGAAAAGGACAGTTCATGTGGTGCTGAACCACGCTAATCCCAGCTGCTGCTATTTCTGCCGGTATTGGTTCATCCGCACAGGTTTTGTGATTGCTGTAGGGACGTTGTGTCTGTAAGCGGGAAAGGTGAGCAAATTCATTGTGAGAGGTAGGGAGGTGATCTCATAGCAGCTCATAGTCTTGTGGCTCATGCTATGGGAGTTTGGGACCTTTGGGAAGAGATGGTATTAGAGGGTTAGAGCATACGTGTTATGTATGACAAACATACGTGGTATGTGTCCCAAGAACCAAGACCAGAGATGCAGGGTTTGTAGGGAGAGGTAGTAATTTTTTTAATTAGAATGGCTGACATGATTGAAGAGTGGATGAGCTTTTGAGCTTCATGTTCTTTTATCTGGTCCTGAGAGCAGATTGGTTCTTTTCCATCAACAGCAGTTTTCCTAAAAAAAAGAAGACACTGCCTCTTCTGATCATTTTAAACATGATTTCTTTTTTAAGTGCTTTATTTTGTGAGACCTAAATAGGGACAATAGCAAAATTTATTTCTGTGTGTGATGATAGAGCTTGATTTATTTAGAGTAAATTATAAGGGTGTGAAATTCTGTACCTGATGTGAAATGGTATCATGGCATAGCTTATCTAATTTTCAAACTGTAAATTAAGTTAAATTAAACACTGCATCATGTAATTACTTTAGGAGTTGTCCTCTTATCGCCATGAAGTGCTGCGGCCTCGCCTTAGATAAGTGTGATGATCATTCCTGTTATGATCATCTGTTTTCTTTGTCTTTGCCGCTGTGTAGACTGAAAAGGTAGAAGCAGGGAACAGAGGGAGGAGCACAGGTGGAAGGAGGTGACAGAGGCATTTCTCTCTGAAACAGTCACCCTGTGTTCGAGCTGCAGTCCTCTCTGACCTCCCTGTACATCAAGGCAAACAGCTCACCTTTGACGACTTCTTGGTCAAGGTTGTGCCCTTCACTGGACTTGTGGTACTTAGTTCCGTGTAAGGACTTCGGTGCTGTCTTAGGTATCTTGGGTCTGATTTTTTTTCCTTTTGGGGCAGAGGTTGGAGGAGATGAATGGCTACATCTCTCAACTTCATTACAAATGGCACAAACTGTTGGCTTAGGTCCTTCTCTTGCTGTTGCATGTGTTGGTTAGTAGTAAAATCATGTATTTTGGTGCCATCCGGGGACTTGGAATCATAGCCTTTCTAGTGAACTGAGGCAAAACTGGTTTTTATGATACCGTTAACTCAGGCAGAAGTCACTGCACTGTCACTGCTGTCCAGAGCTCTGAGGCTGTTTCAGCCATTTTTTTCAATATTTTATATTAAGAAATACTTAAAAAGAAGGGGGTTTATCTTTTTTTATTTAAGAGCTCTTAACTGCTCTCAAGTGCAGTATGTGAAATTGAAGAAGGGCTTGACTGAACTGAGCTGACAGTAGTCAAGAAAAGGGATGCGATGCCCAGAAAGCCGTAGGGCTGACCAAGGTATGAATTTCTGCAGCAGGTGGCTGGGAGGAAATGAATTTCAGTGAACAAACTAAATTTCTTAAACTGATTGGAAATACTGATTTGAAAGACGCCTTTAAGGATGCCACCTTGACATTAAACCAAAGCAGTATTTTACTGTTAAGTCCCTGAAGTCCTCTGAAAGAAAATGTACCTGAAAAATCTATGGAAATTGGCAGGATATAAGTTTTCTCATGTTTAGTTGTTATCACTTGTGACAAAGGAAATGAGTGTTTTCATTTCTGGAAGCTTTTCTAGACAGAGGTAGAGTAGTGGAGAATGTGTGTTCAAATGAGGTATCAATGCTTTCAGTACCGGCACTTTGTTATTTCAGCCGCTCGTTAGAGGCCAATAACTGGGGAGCACAGGGAAATTTAAGCAGAAAGGAATGGCAAGCCAATAACAGGTAGCGTTTATTCTTCAAATGATTTAAGGCAAAAACTTCTATTATGGAGTATATCATGGGCAGAACTTGGTAAGTATCTTGCATCACGCAGTTTGTTTTTTAAACAGCTAGCAGAACTAGTATGCTACCGTTCAGAAAGTAGAAAACTACCACTGTGCAAAAGTGGAAAATACCTGGTATTGTGCTGATGGAGCTGTCAGGGGACTCTCGCTGGAAAAGGTACATATGGGCTTGGTTCAGCTGAAATCGGTGAAGTTATGCTGACATAAGCTGGAGAAAAAACAGTTGTGTACTGAGATATTTCATAGAAAATCTTAGGTGTTGAGAGAGGGGGGTGTCTTCAGGTAAGCATTTAATGTTTTATACAGTGACTCTTAGTGTTGGTGTCACCACTCATAAAAGTATCACAGAAGTTATGCAAGAGAATTCTGCTTGTATCTGCTTTCTTATTTTAACCTACTGAACATTTAATTATTTCTTGTAAAATTGCTTTGCTTTGACAGCTACTCTTACACCAGAATAAGCTTCAGCTGGTGGATGCTCAGGACTGAGAGGTTAAGACCTGTCAAGAAGTAAGTGATATAGACTTTGATCTCTTTTGGGTAAGAAAGGAATTGAATATAGGTACTCTTGTGCCTCTGACTAACCCAACTACTGAGCGGCCAAATAAATGGAAGATGATATTTTCTCCAAAAAAAAATAAATCCTAGTTGATTAGGAAGTTATGAGATCTTTATATAAGGACCTTGACAGATAGGGCAAGGGAACTGTGGTTTGTTTGGTTTTTTTTTGGTGTGTTTGTTTTTTTTTTTGTTTTTTTTTTTTTTAAACCCTGTTGCCTGTGTCTGTTAATGAATTTATCCAAGTAACACCAGAAATTCTGTATATTTAAAATCTAGCCTTTTGAAATATGAGTATTGTTAAAAGTCGATTTTAAAATTAAGGCAACCTTCTGAAAAATTTACCCTGGGACGAGTGTCAGGAAAAATTAAGCTTTGCAGGCAAAGTGTGCTGAGATGCACAGTCATTTTGGGAAACACTTTGGTAGCACAGAAAATGCAGACACAGAGATAACAGTTGATTGCTTTTCACTGCGGAATAAAGTTTAGTTTTTCAAATTCCTTGGTAGTCGCAAACTTCATTAAAGTTTTTTAGTGAGCAAATGCAGCTAACAGTGCTTTGATTCTTAGTTAAGTGGAAGTTATTAAAACAGTTGTCTTGAAGTTTTTGTAAAAAACAAAAGATGCAAATAATTGAGGTTTTATGTAAGTTAGGAGTAGTAAGTGTAGGAAAATATTCTATCTTAATAATAGGCTTAACAAGGGAAGGCAATAAATCATTTCTAATTACTGGTCTTGTCGATTATATGTTTCCTCATTCTAATCTTCCAAATTGCATCCTAAGCTCAGACTTCCTTGTAAATGAGATTGCTTTTCTTCTTCTTCCGTTTTGTAGGATGTGTCACGCTGCAGAAAGACGCGCATGTCCATCAAAGTCATGTTCCTGCCTTTTGGATCACAGTTAACGTTTGTTGAAGAAGATGGAGGAGTTTCTACAGCCATCTGGAATATTGCTATTGTGTGGCTGCCTTCGGTTCTTTTAGGGGAAGAAAATGGACCAAAGGGGTTCTTGGTGTGGTCAGTCTACCGAATTAAATGTTGATTACTTTTGCATGTCTGTTTGGTTTTAAGGCTGTCAGTTAGCTTCCGTATTTAAAAAGAGGATTATTGAAAAGTTAAATCTCTGAGGATGGTGTAGGAAAACCCGAGGCAGAGTTGCATCTCTTTCCATCCTTTTAGGAAAGCACCTAGTACACAAAGCTAAATAAATGATGGCAACTTTCTTTTCCTGAAAATTAAATTGGGTCTTTTATTTTTATCTAGCCCTAGGGGCTAGTGCATAACTAGTGGAAGAGAGCTTGGGATCTCTGTCGTACTCCTTCCAGTGTGTGCTCCACAATACTTTCCTTGTCGCTCTGTCTGAACACACTGGGCAATAGGGATAACAATACTCAGTGATCCAGCATATTGGGAAACTGTATGGCTAAGAGGTAGGATGCGCAGCCAAAATCAGGTGGGCTTATGATTCTGCTTCTTGTCTAACCACTATGGTGTCACTTAAGCACAGCATACTGATTAAAAAGAAAAAAACCCCAAACACTTAAGGCAGTACTGTGCTGAGGAGCAATATTTGAGTCACGCTGCTCGCTTAGTGCTTCTCTGAGGGCTACAGATTATATACTTATACCCAGGAGTCTACATAAAAGCACACTTTAGTTTTAAGTGTATGCAATGTGATACCTTTACATTTCTCAAAGTTGTTTACTGCTAAATTGGCAGAAAGTTTGGCCCAGTAGTATGTATAATTACAACAAGAAACAAAAGCCCTGTTTTTGCAACCCTGGCCCCTGTAGGCAGTCACTTGCTGACATAAGTAGTCTCAATGAAGTAATTTTTTTTTTTTAATTGTTTAAAGTGATTTTAGCTCTAGCGAGAGCAACAAAGCAACAGCAGTTAGGTAAGGGTTTTCTCCCTGCAGTCGCAGGCTGGCAGAGATAACGGGCGCTCTGTCGGTCCCCTGACCCGCAGAGGCTGTGCGTGGGAGCGCAGGGCTGCCGCTCTCGCCCAGACCATGCCAATCTTAACAGAGTTGCAGGACTGCAGACACCTGGTCCTTAGGAACTGCACTTGGCCATAAGCTGGTTTGGCATGAGTCTTTGTACAGCCATCAGAGTGGTAATGACTTCTGGTTTTAATTATGTGTTTTAAAATCGCGGGGTTGTTCTCTGCAGCTGTTAGCACTTGCTATCTTTGACAGTAGTAGTTTTAGACAATCCCTTGGTAGTCTGTTCTCCCAAGATGGAGGCCTTACTGATGTCTGCAGGAGGCTGCTGTTGGCAGGTTTTCTGATTAGATGGTGGTTTAGTGTTATGAGAACTGAATTGCCATCACTTTTGCACTGAGCTTAAATTCTTTATTTTTCATCTGCTATTGTTCGTGGAGTTCACGTACCCATGTGCAGCTCAGGCAAATGAGTCTGGAAGCCCGTAACAGCTGCACTGTAGTACGCTGTAGCTGTACTCTGTACTCTATTTATGGGAACCCAATATATATTTGCTACAGTACTGTGCCATATGTTCCTCTAAAAGATGATTCTTTTGGGGTTAACGCAGTGGCCAGGCTCTGGTGTGTTGTGCAACCATATGGGTATCGGGGATTAAATTTGGTGGTTGCTGTCTGTTCCTTTCAGCTGGCAAGAGGTGGAAGCAGTAGAGAGGCAGCACACCAGACGCTGGGGGAAAGAGCAACTTGCTCGCGGTTGATGATACCTCTGGCCAGCACCCAGAATGGTACTGATGAGCTCTGCAAGAGCTGTCTCCAACCCTCCCCAGCTGTGGAGATGGCTGTTGTGTCCGGCCTTAAGGGAGGGGAAAAGTAAAGAGTGGAAAATTAGAATGTCATGCAGGATAATTGGTCCTGAACTAGTTTTAATTTAATTTTTTTTTTTTAAATTAAGGGTTTAGGGTAGCACAAGGAGGCAACAGTAATCAAATAACAATGCCTCATGACTTGCAGGTGATTTAGGGAATATACTTTGCAAACTGTGAAATTGTAGGTAGAATACAAATTGCTTTATTTATTTTTGTGCAATAGATCAAGTCTATCCATGGTGTAGTGGCTTAATAGATTAAAATCAGAGATTTGGGTGTTTTATTTCATTGATTTCACCTAATTTATGTTTTTAAATCAGAAATGGGATCAAGTTTCTGAGGGAAAAAAATGATGTTGAGAAGGTTCTTATAAAGAGGTTTAAAGAAACTAGAGGTATGATGGGAGAAGCTGGGAACCATAGCATATGGTGCGTTAGGGTAAACAGAAATATTTTAGTGAAGGATTTGCAAAGCTTTTTAAAAATCTTTCCTTTGCATATTTAAGAGAACTGCTCTGCACATCTTCAGCTCTAACTTTGTTCACGCAACTGGCTTAATGCAGCTCATAATAGTGCTGAAGGAAAGTATTTGCAGCGACATTTCTAAAGTATTATGTCATTGATATGATGCAAGTCTCCAGCCATAGCAATAAAAAACAAGATAATCGGTTGAAATATTTGCCATTTTCCCTCCAAGATACTATGACTAAATGTCTTTTAACAGCCTAGTATAAATAAAACAGATAATGCCTATAGTACGGGCAGGTATGGATAGTATGAGGATACTGAGAATTTAATGTTTATCCTATTCTATGCTCATTATCTATTTTAAAGAGCAGCAGTGTGTTACAATAAGGCATTCTGAAGAACGTGGGCCCATAAACAAGTTACTGTAAGGAAAGTGGAAATTTAGTGACTGAGTGTATCAGTAGCTTTGCTTTAACAGCCTCTGGGCAGAATCTTACCCCTTGTACTGCAGGAGCAATAAACTACAATTCTTTTATTGTACTGAGGGTATGAGGGTAGTAAAGTGGAACAGCTGGGATTAATTCCCACTGAGATGTACTTTCTGGGAACTCTGCTGTTTGCTTGTTCTTGGTGGCCTTTCCTCCTCCACAAAATTTTGGGAGGGTCTGAACTAAAACACATGTGAACAGCAGTCCAAAAGTAAGTAATAATTTTTCCTATCCAAAGACCCACTCAGTAATTGGAGTGGGTGTTTGAGGGAGATACCTTTGGACAGCCTTTCTAATGACTATGCAAAGTTGCATGTCTTTAATTTGCATGGGTGTTTGTGACTGGAGTTCATGTTGCTTTAGGGAGTGGAGAAGGAAATCTGTTGTGAAAAGTCAGTGGTTCTGCCACGGCTTGCAGTGAAAACTGTTGGACCTTGTGTGCCATGGCAGTACAAACAGTTTTCCCACTACAAGAAATCTTGAAAGAAAATTCTCAAGATTGTCTGGAGTCAGTCTCCTTCCTTTTAGAGTGAAAACATGTAAAACTTCCTGAGTATGAGTGTACAACAGCCCATGTGTAAAGAAATGCATCTCATTTTACAAAGATTTTGTCTGAGCAGCTGGAGTTTTCCTAGGTTATCTTGTTCCCGTGTGCATGGTCTCAGAAAGGCGTAACAATTTGTATGCTCCTGTCTGTGCTATGAAGCTCCAGGCAAAACGCCTCCAGCGCTCCCCTGGGGCAGTGATACACCGTGTGGTGCCCAAAAGGCCCATAAATTATTTGCTTACCTATTTTGAATATTTACAGCTTCAGCAAATGGGAGCCTCTATAAAGCTGATGACATTGAGATATTTCATATAACCTAATAGTTTCATTCTTTGATTGTCTCAACGTTTTGAATTCAAATTGTCTTTACTTAACTATAATTTAAAAGTTGTCTTAGTGTGGGAAGATGAGAAACAACATGCTTGCAGAAATTTTTCAGTAAAATTCTCACTAAAAGACTAATCAGAACACAATTCGAGAAATTAAAACTAGGTTTTGGGGGAGGGTTCTTTACCTTTTTTTAATCAGGGCAAGTTATGTGCTAGGACTTGCAAGTCTAAAAACAAATTAAGCAGATCGCAGGAGTAAGAAAGTGCAATGTAAAATTGCTGTCAGCACAAAATACATGTTATTCACACAAATCTCTAGGACTCCTTTCAATGCTCAGTTAAAAAACCCAGTTGTAATGAGAATATAATAATCAACTAAGGTATCAGCTTCATAATTCACCAGATATATGGCTTTTTTTGTTTCAAATGGTATTTAGTACAGATCAGAATAACAGAGATAGAACTCAACATAATAACTACATCTCTTCTGTTTAGTGTCCTGGACTCTTACATTTAGCAGAACAATTTCACCACAAATGGTATTTTAGCTCTGGCTGATTCACATTTTAATTGAAGTCTAAATTTTCTAACTAAGCTATCATTATGGAAAGTTCACTGAAGTGCGCTTCCATGATGTGAATGCAGCACTCTGGGGTGCCTAGCTCAATGGAGAATGATAAAATTAATGTCAAAACTCTTTTTTTTTTATTACCTTGAGGATGGGGAAGGATTCACAAATAAAGCAAATTTCATACCATGGACTAAATAATATAATAATTCATGGAAAAAGGAGGGGGGGAGATTCCTCAAGACTGATTTGTTGGCCTGTTATATAAAACTGGATGGGGGGGGTGTTAGAAAAGCGGTGGAGGTTGACATATAACAGGCTACAACGGATTTAAGATCTCTGAGCTATCAACTGTATCATGGAATTTTTGGAAGGTGTCCAGCTCTTTATCCAAAGTAATCCAAAAGACTTCATCTGCTATTGGTGAATATTGTTTTGAGATCAGGATTTTTTCTGGCGTGTCCAAATGTGTTTCATTTATGACTAAGTTTTGATTGTTTGATAGTTAACAGAAAACTTTGTCCATGCAAGTGGATCCTTAATAGTCCAGATACTTGACCTGAGAATTTAGGTAATATACAATTTAAAAGTATCCAAGGTACAGAGAGAGACAATCTGTTCTTTGCTTTTGTCACTTTGAATGCCTTGGCTTCATGTCTGCCGCCTTCTGTATTTTCTGCTCACTGTTATACTTTTAATGGGTATAAAGTTGTAGATCTCAGACCTGAATTTCCTCAGCTAGATGGTGTTGCCTGCTCAGCCTCACACTGTTTCTACTGATCTCTTCTTCAAGAGAGAAAGTGAAACACCATTTGATATTGCATTTGAACTCAGACTTTGACCTAGAGCTCAGGAGAAGCAGACTCTTATCTGCCTGAGTAAAGAGCTGATATCATAAGAGAGTGAAAAAAACTTACCCTTGTTACCTTCTATTCTTTCCCTCTTTTCTTTTATCTGTGTTTACATTGGTATCATGAATGTGGAAGTGAAGTTTCTCTAATTTCAATTTTTCTCATGTAGAGAATGGGGAGAACTCAGGGGAAGCTTTCAAGAATTTAGGTTGTGTTATTGCAGGGGATAATAGCATCCAGTAGCAGACGCGTCATGCTGGTACAGAGGTACAGATGATGTTGCCATATCTCTACAGGTTGAACTAGGTAGCTCTGCAAACACTTGACTGATGCTGTAAGTGCTTGGCAAAAATAAAATGGTGATGGCTTTATTATAACCTGTCACACGTAACATGTCAGTTGTATAATGCTGGTGTATGGTCTTGTTTAGGCTGTGTGCTCACTTTCTGGTGGAAACCAGTTCTAGAATTGCTAACAGTTAACCAATTCATCCCTCCTTCTGAAATACCTGAAGATATTTTGATGATTTCTTGTGCTGCACGGTGTGTTGGAGACAGTCTGGAACTTGCCTGTGTNAAGATAATGTAACTACAGAGTTTTAAACACTGTAATTTCATGATTACCATTAGCCTAATGAAGTATAACTTCAGATCATATTTTTTACGAATGAGAACTTTCACTTCCAGTGGCACTCACCTCTCTGTCCTAACCAAAGCAACTACGTTGACTTGTACTTCATATGTATAGCCACTTAATTACTTCCAGAAGGCAGCTACAAAAGTCACGGTCTTATGCCAGAGTAATCTATATAATGTAGCTCTACTGTATATATTAGCTCTTGCTCTTTTCTGCAGCAATACCAGCTCTATCAGCCTCTTTACTTTGGGTTTCTCTGCCTAAAGCTTCTCAAAATTGTACCGCTTAAAGAAGTGCTCACTAATTTGGTATATTGTAAGTGGAGAAAAATCAGATTAAAATCAAGGATTTACTTGTGGATATTGAAAAAGAAAATAAGCTTTTGTAGCTGGAGTTCACTGCATCATTATTTTAATTTATGTGTGGTTTGGACCCATGTACAAAGGGCAGCCTGGGTCACGCCTACAGGAACTTAATGGTAGCTGTTGCTGTTTAATCAAGAAAGGAGAAGACGCACTAACAATGGAGATGTGCACTCATATACATATTTCGCTGTGCTAGAGAGCTGGTTACAAGATCCAGAATTCCTCAAGGGCCTGGGTGTAGAATTTTTATTTTAATACGTGAGGAAAGTTGGTCAGTTTGAGATAATTTTTTATTACTGAAGTATCACAGGCATCCAGCCCGAGTTTAACAAAACTTGTTAGCACTTGTGTATGTTGGAGCACAAAGAGGGTGAAGCTGGGAATAATTCCAGACCAAGTATCTTTCAATACCTTTGCTCAACTATTCTGTGACCCTATAGTTTGCGTGTAAATACACTCATATCCAAACGATGAAAATAATATATGAATAAAGATTGAATAAGACTTCAGATAAGTTTTAAAAAAAAGATAAATCAGAGAATTGGAGAAGAAATAATAGGAGAATAACTATGAATTAACTGTAAATCTTTGTATTATAATGCTCTTAGATTTCTTTACCTTTCTCTGCAGGTCTCTTGGATTCTCATTCCCTTTTTTCTCACACAAAAATACACATTTGAGTTATACTTAAAAGGCGAGTGGGCCTGCATTCCAAAGACCTTCCTATGGTGGCTCCTGAGAGAAGTTAATTGCAAATATCCACTTTTTCACAAAGAACTTACAGGAGAGCAACAATTTTTTCCAAACCAAAATTGTATTAGTTTGAGGTATGGAAGGCGGCTGCTTTTGATACCACGAGGATTCGGTGAGGAAACATTTTTTCAAGAGGTTAGTTTGCATTTGATATGTGCTTTCAGGTTTTAAAAATGGAAATCCCAACCGTAAAATATGA
>VZTV01096637.1:0-10114 GCA_013400875.1 Anhinga rufa | reverse complement strand
CCCGGCTGCCTCACGGCCGCCCGCGCCAAATGGCGGAGGAAGCCGCCGTCGCTGCTGCTGCTGCTGCCGCCGCGGCGGCGGGAAGGGGCGCGTCTGCATCGATACGTGCCCGCCCTGAGCCAGCGGGGAGCGGGCCCGGCCGGCGCCGCCCTTCAGCCCCGCGCGGCGGGACGTGCTGGCTCAGCCTTGGCCCCGGGGCCGGGCCTTGTGCTGTGCCCGTGCGCACGGCGGGGTGGGGACAGCACAGCCCGGGTTGTGGGTTTCGGTGAAATAAAGGCTTTTCCAAGCGAAGGATGGGAAAAAGCAACCCCTTCTTTGTTTGTTTGTTTGTTTCAGTATGCTACTGCCAAGCGAATTATTTGAGGCTAAATATTGGAGGTCTCTGGGTGAAATCTGGTGGCCTGGAGATGGTAAACAAAATTGCTTTTTAGACTGAAGGGGAAAAAAACTTTCTTTGTCCTTTCTCTGCTGTATGATTTTTGGAGGAAAAAGCCTTTGTGCTGCCTTTTACTGGATGATTCTACTGTCTTGTGTCCAAAATCCCAGGGAGGCTCTCTGCTGCTGTGAGAGCTGCGGTTTCAAAATGGGGTATGTGTCTGTGTCTGTCTGATGTGATGAGTGTTCCTGTCATAAAATAAACATAAATTAAAGCATGTGCCACCTTTCATTTGGTGTGGTTGTGCCCAGGCCTTCTAAGACTTGCAGGTCCATGTTATACTTGGACAACCACAAGGACTTTTGCAGAATTACATTGGTATAATATGGGGAAGGTTGGCCCAGGCTCTTGTACATGTTACACACAAACTCTAACTTTTCATAAATTTTTTTTTGTTATTTTAGTTTAACACATAAGTGTAACCTGGTGTGAAGCTAAGTAATGTGAAATAATATAGGGATGTTTCAACAATTGTAGTTGCACTCTAATTTAAGAAAAATGTGATTTTTATGTTACAAAAGTTCTGGATGTAATGTTAGCAATGTGAGCAATATAATATGTTACTTTAATTGCTCTAAAAGTTTGAAGAGTTTCAGGAGTGGTTAATAGTCATGTATATTTTTAAACTGCATTTAAATACATCAANCTATTCTTAGCCACCAAAAATATCTTCCTGTCTGCCAAGATTTCTCTTCTTTGACCTTGAGTACTCTTTAATTCCAGAAGGTGCCTTCCACTCTTTATTTTCTCCATTAATTTCTGATTTCTATTTAGAAGTGGATTGCTAACATTAATATTTCTTCTCAATAGTGGATTGCAAGAACTTTTGAGCAGGGAACAATGTCGAGTTTGACAGAGCTCTACGAATGCTTGTGATCTCGGAAAGAGAATCTTTTTGTCCCGTGCCGTGGGATTTGGGGGTGTTTTGGTAGTTCATCATAAATATAATTATAGTATTGCAGTCATTTTACCAGTTTCATATTTATTAATAGTGTTTTTGTGAGTTACATTTTTGTATATACTGTAGGCACCAAAGAAGCACAGTATGACTTACACAGAAAACAGTGAATAGCTGAAGTTCCATAACACATGGAGACAATCTCTGTTACGAGTTTTCTTGGAAGTTCTTTCACTGTGTATATCACAGAATGGTAGGGGTTGGAAGGGACCTCCAGAGATCATCTTGTCCAACCCCCCTGCGTGAGCAGGCACACCTAGAGCAGGGAGCACAGGACCGCGTCCAGGCGGGGTTTGAATGGCTCCAGGGAAGGAGACTCCACAGCCTCTCTGGGCAGCCTGTGCCACTGCTCTGGCACCCTCACAGGAAAGAAGTTTTTCCTCATATTTAAGTGGAACCTCCTGTGTTCCAACTTGTGCCCGTTGCCCCTTGTCCTGTCGTTTGGCACCACTGAAGAGAGTCCAGTCCCATCCTCTTGACACCCACCCTTCAGATACTTATAAGTATTGGTAAGATACCCGTCAGTCTTTTCCAGGCTGAAGAAACCCAGAATTTTAAATTTTAACATAAACTGAAAATTAGGTGCTAAGGTTATAATTACCTACACAGAGATTTTTTTTTAAAAGTATTCTGGCACTTAGTGTCAAGATAGACATTTAGAAACTTGCCAGATATTGCTAGACCTCTGTCTTTATCCTTTGCCATCTTAATCTTTGGAATCTGCTCCAGGATTCTTCAAGGAAACATTGACGTTGATATTTTTTGGAAAAATGGCACAATTTTTGTGTTAGATTGCCGGGGCGGCCCTGGCGCTGGCACACAGGGATTGGTTCACAGCTCTCGGTACCTTTAATGCCCTTTGCCCACATATCAAGCGCCAATTTTCATCAAGGTGTGCTCTGACAGTTGTGCGGTTAGTGTGGGTGGTGGTGTGCCAAGGAAGTAGACAAATCCATGCTTAATTCAACTACTCTATTAAATAAGGTTATTGCTTTACCGATTTTATTTACCATTTTATTAATGCTAAGCATAACCCTACTTCAGCTGTTGTAGTAACAAGTGAAGGACAGGAGGGACCGATGACCTGTTAAGAGTTACCTGCTGTCCACAGCTACACCCCGACTGTTGAGTGGGGAAGGGCACCTATGTTGGCTCGTGTTGCTCAGGGTGGGGTAGCATTTCCCCGCTCCAAATTGGGGCACACCATGCCGCTTACTTTGTTCTGGGTCCAACAGCAAGAGTAAGGCACTAGTGCTTCCTCTCTTGAGTGCTTTACACTGCAGATGAGCATATCAGTGGCTTTTCCTCTAGGGCTTTTGAAGGCCTTTTCCTGAAAGTTTGCTTTACCCTTTATGGGGTTTGTGTTCAGGGACCGCCAGAGTGTTACATGGGTCCTGAAATCATTTTTTATATAATCCTATCACTCTCCCTTTTATCTGCTGCAACTGTTTTCTTCTTCATATTCCTTTTCACTACTAGTCTTCAGCAAAGACCATGTGGTTTCCACCAGTCACACTCATTTTCCTTTCTTAGAGCCAGCAAGGTCACGGCACTAGGGGAGGCCTCTGTGGGCTCCACATGGGTCTTTGTCTTCCCTACATTCTTCTAAATGAAAATCACTTTTACTATGGGAGAAATATGTTCTCATTTCTACATAGGACAGAAAAAGAACAAGGGTCTGGCAAGTATGCATAAAGATTTTCTTCTTTTACTAGTATAGCATAAGGAGGGGCTGTGTACGTAGCACGCAAGCACAGGTTTAGAGCTTTAAATCCTGTTAGCATTTACAGCTACTAAGGTAGCACTCATTCACACTTTGGAGAAGAAATTTTTTTTCTCCCTACTCATTGTATTAAGATACAACATGACCTGGCTTGCAGTTATGTCTTGGAAGACCTAGATCAGGCTAACATATTTATTTACTATCTTGGTCTAGTATTTAGACTAGACCATTACTTTACCGAAGACCTCAAACATTATCACAGAAGAATTCAGAACTGTGTTACTTCTACCAGACCTCCATCAGGCTATGCACGTATTTAATAGAAGATGGAGGTTTCAGGCAGAGCAGTGGACCTTGCAGTGTTTTTGTAGTGTGCATGTCTAAATGAAAATGTCATAACTGAAACTCTGCCCTTGTCATGGTTTTGTTGGCTATGATCTGAGAATTCATCCAGGACTGCACTGAATTTGTAGTGTTTGGGTCAAATCCAGAAGAATCTAGGACACGGGCAGAATTTGGTTGCAGTCCTGTTCAGTTTGCTGCTTAACGGCCACTATTGTGATACAACTTGCAGCTTATGGCACAGAAAACTGGGAGAGCATCCTGTATGAAATACCAGGTTATTATTGCCCAGTTCTCACAAACCCTTTCTTTAGGCATCAGCTGCTGATCACTATCTGAGACTGGCTATTGGGTTAGCCAGGCATTGATAAAATAAGGGGGGTTTGTTATTTTCTGGTGTGTCTTCTCAGTTTAAGATCTGCTTGCTTTTTTCCTGCATGTGTCAAAATTGTACAATTCATGCTAAGACCAAGAGCTTGATGCTTATCTTGAGGCTCACATTGATTGGGAGACAGCAAATAGATGGGACTGATCTCATCAATACATATAAATATTTGAAGGGTGGGTGTCAGGAGGATGGGACTGGACTCTTTTCAGTGGTACCCAACAACAGGACAAGGGGCAATGGGTGCAAGTTGGAACACAGGAAGTTCCACTTAAATATGAGGAAAAACTCCTTTCCTGTGAGGGTGCCAGAGCAGTGGCACAGGCTGCCCAGAGAGGCTGTGGAGTCTCCTTCCCTGGAGACATTCAAACCCCGCCTGGACGAGGTCCTGTGCCCCCTGCTCTAGGTGTGCCTGCTCACGCGGGGGGGTTGGACAACATGATCTCCAGAGGTCCCTTCCAACCCCTACCGTTCTGTGATTCTGTGATTGCTCTGAGTCACTTTGGTGGAATGATACATTCCTACACGTATATCCTGAGGATGAAGGTCTCCACAAAATGCAATGGGAGCTGCTGCTTTCTTTGTAAATGAGAGGTGCTGTATTACCATTTTCCATAATTTAGTGCTTTGTCTTCCCCAGAAGAGAAAGATTCAGCTTTCCCAGTTGTTTGAAAGACATTAGCCTCTGTTTTCTACCTTCCAGAAGAACTTCTGATGGTATGTTTTTATAGGCATAAGTTCTCCTCTTGTAGCTTTGCCTGTGCAAAAGTAATTCAAAATTTATCGGACAAATAAGAGAAACTACATTTAATAGAAGCAACTCAAATGCATAGCCTGGGGATGAAGTCCTGTTTGTAGGACGGGGATACCAATACCCTAGTCTTAAAAAAGCATTTATATATTTCATAGAGCATAGTTGCTGGCTAAAACTGGCAAAACTGTCCTGATCTGTTCACCTTAAGGTGGGTGTCACAACTGGTAAAGCAGATTGTCATGCTTATTTCCTCTTTGACAAGAAGGAGAGGAAGGAATTTCCTGCACAGACTCTTGTACCCAGTACTAAAATTATACTATTTTTCTTCTCCCTGCTGATCTTTAAAATGATGGGAGAGCTGATATAAAATGCATTAGGCCAAAGATGAAGCTGAGCCCAGCTCTTCCACATCCTGGATAGCTCTAACCACAACATCTTATAAAGAGATAAACCTTTTTTAAGAAAACAGATTAAGTCCTATTCCAATCTCAAAAGGTAATTTGTAGGTGTAACTAAACACACTGGGGCAAAGGAGCTGTAAGTTACCTGCTTCAGTATGTAACTTCTTGTGGATTTAGTGGCATGAGACCCCTCAGCTTTTGTGAAACACAGAAACACCATTGCTTAGTCAGTAAACACTGCAGGAAGATACCCTTTGGTAAACAGGCACAGGTTGGTTACACTTTTTAAGGTAGTCATATAAGAGTTGCAGTATTTTGAAGTTAGTAATTTTTTGGTGAAGTAGAAGTCAAAGGCATCTTAAAAGCTACGTGTGTAAACTATTTTGACATTCATGGTCACTAGTTGTGATGTGCTGATGCAATCACTGTTGCAGATGGTGCCAAACTGAATGCAAACGGACGGCATCAGGAATTTGACTGCTGCTTAGAGCAGGTGTTTGGGATACAAGAAGCACAGTTCACTTCCTCCACCTCACAAGGTGGAGGAAATAGTAGAATACATAAATGATGAGCTAGCATCCACTCTGAAGAAGCTGAAGATGGGATAACCCAAGAGGATAATTCATGTGCTGAAATAGGAGCAGATGTAAATTAAAATAACTTGTCTGGCCATTCGGGTGCCGGTTCTGTAGCATGTCTCGGCAGTACAGGCTTGTCAGACAGCCTGTTTGTGAAATTCAGTGTTGCCTAACATCGTATTTTATTAGAAGGTGGGGAATTGCTGTAGGCATTGTGAAGCAGGGAAATAAAAAAGGGTTTTTTAATCATTTGAGCAAACCCAAATTACAATTTGATGTTAAAGCCAACTACATGCCATTTTAAGTTGTCATTTTTTTAATGGGAAGTCCAATACAAAACTAGTTGCTTTTACTAGAAACAAAACAAACCTGCAACGAAGTTTTCATACCAGGCTGTATGGGACAATGAGCTACTGCACTTTAAAACTTCTGCAGTAGTGTGCAATTGTTTTCCAAAGCATTTTGTCCCACACCTTTTCTTCAACTAATTTCCTTTCTTTTCTACTTCCAATCTGTCTCTCTCTTGTCTTAGGCAAAGCACCATGTTGATACAGCGTATGGCTTTCAGTCCCAGAAATTAGCTCAGGTTTCTTAATCTGGAAAATATTTCTATAAACTAGTATTTGGATCTCCGTTGGTACCAGAGCTCCTGTTCTGCCTAGCTCAGAGCAATAGTCCTTAAGAACTGATGCAGGAACACTTGAAAGAGAGGTGGGTCTTCAGGATTTTATTTTCTTTTAAACAATGGACATTATCACTAACCAATTCACTGTCTGAGAGATTAAAAGCTCTTATAAAAAGTAATTGAGTCTATTTCTGAGCTGGTGTGAGTTTGCCTTTAAAAAGTCAAATAGTCAAATACATGAAATGAGATAAGGGCATTATTTTCTCATTCACCTATTTAGGCTCCCTTTTCTCCCATGTTGTGCACCTTTTAATCACTGAAAAAAACCCAAGTGTATATTCTTATTGTTCTAGGTCTTGAAGGTAGCATTTCCACAATATTTTTGTATATTTTACAACATTAATCACAGAATCACAGAACGGTAGGGGTTGGAAGGGACCTCTGGAGATCATCTTGTCCAACCCCTCTGCGTGAGCAGGCACACCTAGAGCAGGGGGCACAGGACCGCGTCCAGGCAGGTTTTGAAGGTCTCCAGGGAAGGAGACTCCACAACCTCTCTGGGCAGCCTGTGCCACTGCTCTGTCACCCTCACAGGAGAGAAGTTTTTCCTCATATTTAGGTGGTTAATCCTCAAAGACATAGCTAGTGGTTTACAAAAATGCAAACATATAGTTTATAGAAATGCACAGTTAAGCTTAGTGAAAGAAGATGAAGTCAGTTATGAGGGGAAATGGAGAAAAACCAGAAACAACCTTAAGTGTCTTTAAAAAGGGGTTTAAATTTCTCTAGAGCATCCAACACTTAGAAGGTTTCATCAGATCATACAGTTATGGCTTGCGTCACTTTTGAAAACCTGTTTAAAAAAAGCAGTAGCTTGGGGCAGCACGCCCTCAGGCAGGAAAGCACAAAGGAGAAAGTGACTGGACAGGAAGGAAAAGCGAAGCTCCGTACACAGATGTATTTAAGAAGTGTAACTATCCTAGGTTTGGGGGAAAAGAGTTCATCCTGGAAAAGATTTCTTTTAAAACCAATTAAATCAACACTGCCTTCATAGTAGTATTCTGTACCATTTCTTTGGGAAAACTGCTAAGATCCTAATAGCCCATCTTAGGTGAGTGCTTCATTTTGGGAATACAGATTGCTCTGAATTTTATGCAATGTCCCCAAAGAGCTTTCTCTTTCCCAGCAACCTGGGTTTTGCCTGCTGACTGCTGCCTGCTGACTTGAGAGACTGAAGAGTCTCTCCTTGACCATTTCAGATGGATAGCAATACAGTTCTTAGAAGCAGAAAGGTTGCTAACTGCAGAGTTGAGTTTACCAGCTTTCCAGGAGGAAGATGCCACAAGTTAGTCGTCCATGTAAAAGCTCTGTAAATATTTAAGCAACACTGTAGTGGGATTTGAGGGAAAATTCCCTTTGAAATATTTTATCTTCAACATAGAAGGCGCACATAAATCTATTTTGAGAATAAAAGAGTTCTTTGTATTCTAAATACTTTTATTTAAGAATTTTGTATAAGGAACCAATCTGGTTTCCTCCCCCAGCCCCTGTAGGCAAAACCACCAGTGGCTGAGAGACCTTCTTTTACACAGAGCTTCTTTTGAGAACGGAGGAACCCCATCAGTGCAGCAAGAGCAAAATATGATATTTGGTCTCTGAAATATTTCCACAAAATCATATTTTGCGGATCTAGGCTGTACATCAGAGAGAATTTTATCTAAACCGATTTAATATTAGGGAGGAGGGTTAAATAGCATTGGTATTTTTTTATTTGGAGGTCAGTAATTTGTTACTTGAGGTTGTACAATACATTAATTATCAGAACAGTTGGACCTACTGAAGTGAAAGCCACAAGTTATCAGATAAATTTAGAGTTGTGTAATTTTCTCATAACCCTTCACTTGGAAGCCTTTCTGCTTCCAGTATAGGATGAGGTCTGGCAGTGAGGTTAACCCTGACCTCTGAGTGTTCTATATGGACTTGTTCGTTTCTGCCACATTCTTTCAGTTTAAATTTAGATTTGCTGGCAGCTATTACGCTTATTGCAGTAAGCTTCATGGGCAAAACATTGAAACAAATATGCCTTTTATCACAGATTTTTTTGCTGAATAAGATTAGTGAAGAACATTTGAAAGCTGAAAAACAGGGTGCAGAAGCCTTTGGTCCAAAAGGCACAAATAGCTGAATGTCTGGAATGTATTTACTTCGGAATCTAAGGAAAGAGCAAGTAATTGTTTAGGTGATGGACCGTGATCTTGGGCACTGTTTTACCTCTGTAATTTGTTATTGGTAGTAATGAAATTTCAGCTATGTAAGTGAACAGAGAATCTGGATATGAATGTGTACATGTAACAAAAACATTAAGCTTGCTGTTCTAAAACCAGCTGTGGTTGCTGTAGGAAGTAGCAACCTACAACTAAATTTTATGTTTGGCTGATTGCTAAATGTGTCTTAGTAAATATTAAACAGTTGGGTTAGGTCTTCATATACAATAACTATCTGAAGCATAATAGCTGCTTTTGTAACTGCTTTGAGTTTAAGGAAATGCATACCACTTAATTTTATATTTAGCACAGAGGGTGATACTTCTGTTTTATGATATTTTTATTCTTTTTTGTCTAACTTGAGTGTATGGCGCTTGAGAATTCCATATGTCAAAGGAGTTCATTTTCAAGGCCAGTATGTCATTCTCTGCCTAATGTATGACATGATCTTCATAGACAAGGTTGCTCCACCTTGAAAGATTTGTTTGATAAAGGATTCTCTGATCTCACTTTCTACTACTGCTCATCCATCTAGGATAGAACAAGAGAAAATAGCCTAAAGTTGTGCCAGGGGAGGTTTAGATTGGATATTAGGAAAAGTTTTTCACTGAAAAGGTTGTCAAGCATTGGAAGAGGCTACCCAGGAAAGTGGTTGAGTCACCATCCCTGGAGGTATTTAAAAGACATGTAGTCATGGTGCTTAGGGACATGCTTTAGTGGTGGACATGGTAGTGTCATGTTAATGGTTGGACTTGATGATCTTAAGTGTCTTTTCCAAACTAAACAATTCTATGATTCTATATTCCAAGGTAACATACAAAAAGTGTTCCTGTAACACACTTCTGTCTCTAACCTTTCCAGGTTTTTCAAAAGATAACAGCATTCTTATGCATTGCTGAATGACCGCAGCTCTGAAAAGAAAGGAGACCTTGAGATTATTTGGAAAGGAGTGTTCTCCTTGTACACCTTTTCAGGGGAAAAACAATTAATAAAGCAGACCATGATTCTTAGATAATTTAGAGTGAGATTTTTTCCTCCTGAAGGGCAAAACACAAAAGCTTCCAAAGATGCTCTGACACTACTGCCTTTGCAGTTGCTATGGACAGGATACACTGATACTCAGCTCTTCTGAGCACTTTGATAGCGTCCAACCTAGTTACTAGGGCTGAACACTGGGGAGCTGTGTTCCTCGTGAATGGATTAGGCAGAATTTATTCACTGGTTGGAAGTCCTACTGTGCAGGCTGTATATTTTTGAATGTAAGTAGCATCATGTTTTTGCTGTTCAGCAGGAATTTCAGGCAACCTTTGAAATACGTAGCCAATCAGCATTTGTTCTAAATGTCACTTTTGTGCCAAATTTCCAGTTAGTGAATGGCAGTTGTTAACTGGGCCCATTTGGCTTTATCTTGAAGAATAATGAAAACCCATCTTTTTTTTCCTCGTCCCCTTAATAGACACAATATAGAGTCTTACTGAACTAAAAAAGACAGAACTGAATGGAGAAAGTTAGGAGCGTTATAGTTTGGGGAAACTCTTTAGGACTTGTATTTTCAAGGAATGGCAGTGTTTTGAGTTCTGTTATAGAAAAACAAGAAATTTATAAGAATAAGGGGGTTTGGGTATGTTGCAAAGTATTGGTGAATGCT
>VZTV01096636.1:28240-48344 GCA_013400875.1 Anhinga rufa | reverse complement strand
GTGATGCAACCACTCACCACCTATCAACCCTACACCACCAGTCCCTCCCTGAGCTGCAACCGCTCTGCCCCACGCTGACTCCCCCAGTTAATATACTGGGCATGATGTCATATGATATGGAATATCCCTTTGGCCAGTTTGGATCAGCTCTCTTGGCTGTGGCCCCTCCCCTCCCGGCTTCTTGTGCACCTGGCAGAGCATGAGAGGCTGGAAGGGGCCCTAACTAGGATAGGCGCTACTTAGCGACACTGCTACTTAACAACTAAAACATCAATGTGCCATCAGCACTATACCAGCTACAGTGAAGAAAATTAACTCTGTCCCAGCCAAAACCAGCATAGCAGGTCATGGCAGGGGCAGCAGAACACTTGCAAGTTGTGGTGTTGACTTCCCTGGCTGTGTCAGAATGTCCGCACTTGGATGTGGTAAACGCATCTCAAGGATTTCTTGAATGGTATATTCTAACACGTTATTCTCATTTGGTCCTTAAGGAATGATGTTTGCCATTTGGCTGTAGGTCCTCTTCAGTCCCCAGGTGGTAGTGTTTACTAGCAATCTTTGGGAGATTTTGTCTTTCCTTTAATAACCTCTTACACAAGATTTACACAAGTACCTTAGTATCAAGTATGCACTCACTGAATGTGAAATCTTGATGGTTCCCGTTTCAATACATAAATGCAAAGGACTCTTAAATACATGAGTGTGTACATATAAGAGAAAAAACCCTACTTCTATTTTGTACATGGACAATTAAAAAACAAGTGGCAGAGAATATCCCAAGAAGTTACAGCTTTAATACCTCTTGATTTAGGAGTATTTCCACATTGCTATTATATGTCTTGTTCTCATTTGTTCTCATTCAGATACTTAGAAAATTTATTTCCGGTGAGTGAGTCTGTATTTAATAACTAGCTTCCTTTGACTCTGTATTTTTTTTTCACCATTGATATTTGTATCAAACCCAACAGCGCTGTGTTTACATGGACCAACTTGTTAGTTGTGGTCGTGGAATTAGAAGGCTCAGAACAAGAAGCGTTGGACCTGGTCGCACTGGTAACAAATGTGGTTCTGGAAGAGCATTATCTCATAGTAGGTGTTGTAGTCATTGTGGACCCCGGTGTAATTCCTATCAATTCCCGTGGTGAGAAACAACGAATGCACTTGAGAGACGGATTTTTAGCTGACCAGTTGGATCCTATTTATGTTGCCTACAACATGTGAAAACAGGAAATCACATCAAGGCTAAAGCACCAAAATCAAGGGACTTTCCCAATAATAACATCAGAATCCATTTTCTGTGTTTTTAAAAGCTGTTGAAGACCTTAGGAAAATGGAGATACTAATTTTCACAGACCTTCATCTCTCAGATTGCATTTGCTTTCATCAATCTATTTTAACAGTTACAGCTGTCTTAGGATGGAGAGTTTACAGGAATTCCTGAAGGAAACCTACTAGAACTGTCATGGACCAGTGTTTTGGTTTGTTTTGTTGGGTTTTGGGTTTTTTTTTTTTAATAACAATTATGAATGTTAGTACTTGATGCACTGCATAAAAGGACATAAAGCGGGGTGGGGAGAGAACACCAGCTGTGAGGAGGACTCATGGAAATAATAGTGAAAGTTGTAACTGTTTAGAGTTCACCCTCCATGTGATTGTTTGCAATATATTGGCAGTTTCTGGGTTGGGATGTTAACTTTCAAGATTGCACACATCTCTGCCATATTCTCTACTGTACTGAAAGGAATTTTGCACATATTTGAGATTTTAAAATGCAGCCCTTTTTATTTTAAATCACTGACTCACCCCTATTCAGAAGAAACAAATTAATTCCAATCAATTCAATGTAACAACAATTATGCTGCTGTTCAGCTTTTTTTGTACCAAGCAAAAACAAATATTGCAACTGTAACAAGGTTACTTATTGTGCCACGCTGGACTCTGTAATGCTATATACTTTATAATAAAATATAAATCAATATCCAGTTTTAACTACTTGATGCAGGAGCCTTCACTGCTCTTGCAGTAACTTCATGTTAAAGTTGCTTGTTTTCATAGCATTAGCTGTTAATTACTGCCCTGCATAACACCACATATTTGAAAATTCATTCCAAAGCCAACAGTCTCCAAATGATTCGTAGAAATGTTTACAAAGCATGGTCTTACAATGTGTTTTCCCTGAATATCCTGTGCTAAAATGTATGATAGTGATTTTTTTTTTTTCCCCACCATGGAAAAGATATCCAGTGTTAGTTAGCTTGATCTGCTGTGGTACAAACTTTCTTTTTTTTTTTTCTTGGGAGTTGTATTTAGACTTTTTGTTCAAGCTGAAATATCCAGTTGGTTGAGTCATGCTTGACTAATTAAGGTTTTGAAGTTTCTGCCTGATCTAATACTGCAGTGAACCTAATTCAGAAAGAGAATGTGAAATTACTCAAATACTTCGTGTATTTGAAGGTAAGCACGAGACTAGCAAATAATATTTTTATAGAGTTGTTAAAGACTTTGAGCTACATAAAGTTTTTTTAATAATGCATGAGTTTGGCAAAAGAGCCAGGTTTTCTGCGAGGCAGTTCTGCCAGGATCAGTGCCTAAGAAAGATGGATGTCAGTCTCCTGAGATGAGGATAGTGAACTGACTCTTGGTCAAATTATAAAATCTTCAACAGAAAGCTTTCCTATATAGTAGTTTTGTCCTCATGGTGTTTTACTGTGGTGTATTATACAGCTGCGTACTCTGCTATGACTGTAATTATGTACAGAACTTGTGTAACTTATTGTTTAAGTACGGCAACCTCTAGCAGTGGACTGTGGGACGCTCCTCCTAACAAAACAGCTGGCAAAAGAAAAGAACTACCTAACCCCAGTTTTAATGTTGTAGTTTTTTAGCAAATAAAGCATTGTAAGATTTTTGTATTGAGATATTGATGACAGTGAGACAAGTTGCCTTGTAAATCTAAAACAAAAAGCACATTAAACATTTCAAAACAGCTCCTGAAAATCTGACTTGCTGGATGTTGGAACATGCCGTTAGATCAAAAACCAGCTTTTATGTACAGTACCATTTTCATCTGCGTTTAACGCCTGAAGAGCTTTTTCTGTGAAACTGCATTACAGTTGCTTTACGATTAAAGCAACGGCCCCACCCTCAAAGCCGTGGATGTTCCTGAATTTCCCGTTTTCAGCACCCAGCCTGCAGTGTCTTCCTCCTGTGAACTCCCCTCCCCATTGCTTCCGAGANGGGGCGGGCGGGGCCGGGTGCTCCCCGCCGGGGCGGAGCGGCCCCACGAGTGCGAGCAGTGCGGGAAGGCCTTTGCCCAGGCCGGTGCCCTGGCCAAGCACCGCCGGGTCCACACCGGGGAGAAGCCCTACCACTGCCCGGTCTGCGCCAAGGCCTTCGCCCTCTCCTCGGGGCTGGTCCTGCACAAGCGCACCCACACCGGGGAGCGGCCCCACGCCTGCCCGCTCTGCGGCAAGGCCTTTCTCTCCTCCTCGCACCTCGCCCTCCACCTCCGCTCCCACACAGGCGAGCGGAAGTACGGGTGCCCCATCTGCGGGAAGCTCTTCCTCCAGTCCTCCCACTTGGCGCGCCACAAGGCCATCCACACCGGCGAGAAGCCCTTCAAGTGCCAGGACTGCGGCAAGGTCTTCGGGCGTGCCTCGCACCTCGCGACACACCGCCGCGTCCACACGGGCGAGAGGCCTTTCAAGTGCCTGCTGTGTGAGAAGGCCTTCACGCAGAAGGCCGGGCTGGTCCTCCACGTCCACCTGCACACCGGGGAACGGCCCTATGAGTGCGACAAGTGCGGGAAGAACTTCCGCTCCTCTGCCCACCTCGTGTCGCACCAGCTCCTTGAGTCAGGCGAGAGGAACTTCAAGTGCTCCACCTGCGGGAAGGCCTTCAAGCAGGCATCATCCCTCAAGCAGCACCTGAAGACCCACGAGGCACGCGAGCCTCACCGCTGCTCCGTCTGCAGCCGAGCCTTTTCCAGGTCCTCGTACCTCCAGCTTCACATGAGGACGCACAGTGGGGAGCGGCCATACCACTGTTTGCTTTGCAAACGGACATATGCCAAAATTTCCACCTTTGAAAAACATTGTGAAAAGCACCAGCAGGATGAAGAGAGGCCTGGTGCTAAACCCAGGCCAATGACCACCAGGGCTAAAGCACTGGCTGAAAAGAAAACGCAGGAGCAGACACAGCAGCACTGAGATGACAGCCTCGAGCGGCCTCACCGCGCTGGCCCAAAGCAGCAGCAGCAGCAGCAGCTGGAAAGGCTGTAAAAGTCACTGAGATAACAACTGTCCCTGGCCTTTTGCAACATGCCTCACAGGAGGTAGAGCATCTGGTTTAATTTTTATCAAAAGAAAATTATATGCTGCACCAACGTTACTCCAGAGCCTGTTTCCAAATGGAATCCTTTCTCTGACACAAGGTTCAATGTGAATGCTTCTCTGAGGCACGGCAGATACGTAGAAGTCTGCTGAGGCTCCCCACGGTTGGTGTGGCATGCAGACTGCTCCGTGGTTACAGGGGGATTCCAGCCCATTCACAGCCCCCCCTGGTTTTGTTTCATGTCAGCAGCATTTTCTAACCCAGACTTCCAGGGGTTCCTGACCAAAGCGCCTGCTTTTACCCAGAGGGATGCTTCTTTGTATGTGGAAATAAACTAAGTTGTAGTCTCTTAAAGGAAGCCAAAGTTTTTGTTTGAAGAAGCAAGAGAGGTGGTGGACCTACAGAAAACAGATTTGTACCAACAGTGGGTTTAGGAAACAAGCGGGAATGTCTCATGCAAAATGCTATTTGTTTTTAAAAGCACTGTACATAGCAAGAAGATAGCATCTGTGAGCCTTTTCTGATTTTCTCACTGTTAATTACGAAGCATTGTACTTAGTATCCAGATAATGCTGTGTATGAAGTGTTTAAAGGTTTTATTTCCAAAGGAACTTATCTTTCTCAAAACAAATGAAGACAGGTGTCAAAAATCTGTAGTTCATTTTAAATCGAATGAGTTTGACATTTGAAATACCAGCTTGTAGCAAAGGTACTAGAATGATTTTTTTGGTTTGGTTTGGTTTGGTTTTTTACCTGATCTTTTGGGAATTTAAAATGTAGTAACAAAGGAATTATAAGCGCTGTCTCCTTCCAAATTAACAAATGGCTGTAGCTGGTTCACTGGCCAGTCAGCATGCTGAGGGAACGAGGTAAGATGCCACAAAAGGATTGCTGTTGAAGCAGAATGTTTCAGATTTACTCTGGGGTGTGAGATCGGACTCCAGTGGGTACTAAATAACTTTGTAAACTTTAATAAAACTGCCTTTATTGGGGCAGTGTTCTTTGTGAGCCAGCACTTTGTACTGACTTCTTAAAAGCTTTATGTCATTCCAGCAGCAGTACTATGAGGCTACTTCATGCCTTTATTTACTGCTTATTGTTACCCAGGAATTTATTATAGCAGAAAAAAAGAAAGCAGTGAGTTAATTTTTTAAGCGAACATTCCTGATTTTCTTTACCAAGTCCCTGATTTTTTTAACACTATTTCCCCACCATTGGGTGAAAACACTTAGTATGCACTTTAAGGATCTTTTTGGATAGGCATCTGATTTTGGTTTCTGTAGCATATTAACAACTCAGTTTTAAGGCAAAAAAGGAATTTTCTGAAAGCTTGCACATTTAAAGTATTGCAACGTATCAGGCCAGAAATCATGTTAGTAGGTGATAGGTGAAGTTCTCTTACATCTAAGAACTAATTTACAGCTAACAAAACTGCAGTGGATAATTCTCTTAACTTTTTTGCACTTCAGGATTTACTCCATGCTGGGTATATATATATATATATATATATATATACACACTAAGATATAAATTTATTGTTGAACTTATGTTTATATTCAGCTGGTTAATATACTTTAAATATTTACGTGGTCAGATATTTCAAATGAGATGCTTCCAAGCCAGAGTTTCTTATCATCACAAATTCTAATGTAAATTTTTGCTACAGTCTTTAGATTTTGTTTTGTGACCAGTCGTGTTGGTTAGAAGAAACTAGATGCACTGGGTTTTATTTCCAGTTCAGTTATGTCAGTGCCATATAAGCAGAGTTCTATCTTTTTTCGTATTTCAATACATGTTATTAAAATAATATACACTGCTGTCTTTTCCTCCAGTCGCTTTTTTTTTTATCCTGTTTTCTTCTAAACATAAAAGTTCGCATATGGAAGTAAAAGCATTTGCTAATTTTCTAGCATTCCTTAAAACTTAGTTTGCAAAGGTAACTGCAAAATAATGATTTGTCTTTATTTCTGGCATTTTTCTTTGCCAAACAATGATGACAATGCCACAGTGGTTGTGTCTGTACTTGTAACGTGGCATGCCTACATGCAGAATTGAAATTTCAGTGGCAAGAAAATATAAAGTGGCCTTTTACAGATCAGTTTTATGTTGCTCCTTAATAGTTTTGGAGGTGGTTTATTTTGTTTTGTTTAAAAAGCTTCCCATTTTGCTCTTCTAGTTTCCCGCTCTGTCAGCTGCCTTCCCGCTGCAGTCCAGAGTCTGCACTGTTTGGGATGCAAGATGAACACAGTACGCTTTGTACAGTAAAATCCATTGTCAAGAATATTTCAGAATTGAAAACCTAAAAATAATGCTCTAATGCCCTGACTGTTGCAGTACAGTAAATATGGCCAGGCAAATCCTTTAGATTTAAAACCTGGTACGGGGAACAAACTCAATCCATGGATCACTCACAGAAATGCTGCCGCTTTTCTTTTGAAATTTACTTTTCAGCTTAACGTGCGGAGGGAGCAGGAAGGTGCTTCCATGCCACTCGACTGCCAGGATGGGGGAGCACCTCTCAGTGCCATCACCGCTTGAGGTGCGGAGTTCTGAGCGCATGGGAGACACGACCTGGTGGCACAGGGGTTTGTTTACGCAGTTGCTTTAGTCTGTCCAATCAGGCCAGGAATGTTCTTTCACTGGGGTGAAAAAGCACTTGATTGTGAATGATTTGTGGAAAAAGCGCTTTTTTTTGTCTTTTTAAGACAAATTAGTTTTCTTGCTGTCAGCACATGGACTCTGCTGTTGAATGATTCAACCTGCATGCAGATCCCAAAGACAGTTAACAAGATGAAGAATATTTTTTTAGGTGTGCTAACAGCAATAATCAGCACTCCCAGTGAGACTAGATCTTCCGTGGAAGCGCTTCTTTGTGGGTGTCTGTAAGTGCTCTTCCAGTGCTGGTAATTTTGTGTCTGATCCAGAGAGAGGGTTCCCTTTCACAGATACGCTTTGCCTATAATTATCTGGGGAGAGAGTAAAAGTGCAGATTCTGATCTCCCAGAACAAAAAGTAATGGCAGCATTTTGTATTATGAAAACATAGTGCAGCGGAGGCACAATAGAGCATGTATGTACTCAGTTTGCCCGTCTGTCACTTTTCTAGTTTGTGAAGTTAATTTGAGTCTGTTAAATGCCTCAGGATCCTCCTGCTGTTGTACTTCTGTTTGTTTCACTTCTAGTACCGTTGATAAGTAGTTCTTGTCTGGACAGGGCATTTAATATAAGAAACCATCCGCTGGTGCCCTTCCTGGTGGGAAATTCACTTGCATCCTCTTCTACAGGGAGTCAAAACCATAACTGACAAATGCATCCAAACATCAGGTCGGTGCTGCCAGTGTAATGCTGCTTTTTCATCTTCGGGGAGCCTCCCAGGGCCCTGAGGGTCCCATGGCACAGACCCCAGAGCTCCACGCTACCAAAACAGCCTTTCAGCAGGTTGTCACACACCAGCCTGCACTAATGACAAAAATGTGGATTTTCTGAGCTCTTCTGGGATCGATGCAATGTCAGATCAATCTAACCAGTGCCAGTGAGGTACTGTAAGAGCGCGTGCACCTTGGGTGTCCAGCAGGCTGACTGTTGGCTGGAACGAGGGCATAACTAAAAATTATTTCAAAATGTCATTAGCCTATCTCCTTCCCTTACTGAAGAGTGAACTATCCCTGCCAGAGCCTGAAAACCAGTGGTGTCAGGACTGGCACTTTTAAGTATCTAGTCTGTTGTTGCTGGGAGGTTAATGAGTTGCTTAACTCACTAATAGCGAGCCTCCTTCAGAGCCAGCTGTGATGTCTGCCTTGCAAAGTTCTGACACCTGCTCCTTGGCCTGCCCCAAGGCTAGAGTGATTTTCCCCCAGAAAGCCTCACCATGCTTCTGATTCCCCCACAGCACTGCTCTAACCCCTTGTTGGCATGGCAGCATCCTTTTTCTAGGCTGGACACAGGGGGCTTGCACGGTCTGTGGGGACCCAGGGTGTTAGCAGAGGTGCCGCAGGTGGCCGGCTGTGGCTGTTCCAGTGCGTGTGAGGGAGCAGCGTGCAGGAGGGATCAGCAGTGGTGAGCTGTCAGCAGAGGCAGCTCATCTTATGTGCTTGGCCAGCATTGCCCTAACTGCTTTGCCTGCCTCCCCCACTGTGCACAGCCTGCGCTCTCAGCTGAGGCACCGCCTGTCTCAGCAGCAGGACACAACGGGAGCAAGAGCTGCAGTGCAGACTGGGTGGTGCTGAGGCCTCTGACCACGCAGTCTCTGTTTCAGGAATTTCACTTCAGGAAAGCTCTGCTCCTTGCTGACTAGGGAGGAGTGTCTGGGGCTCAGTAGCCTGGGCACTGCATACTGCACTGCTGGCAGTCAGGGTGCTCACCTCAAAGGAAGACATGCTTTCTTCCTCCCTGACAGGAGGCACCAGCTCTGCTGTGCCTTCTCCTATGCCAGGTAAAGCCTCTGTGAATTCCCAGCAGTGGTGTTGCTAAGTCAGGATCAGCCTTGCTGCCAGAAACGTGCACTGCTCCTACTTCCAGTGCTCGCCAAAGAACAGCCTGCTCTGCATCTCACCGGCTCTGCCAGCATTCAAGCCGTGTGTTACGCCTACAGCTCTTTGCTGCTGTGATGCTCTGCAGAGCTCCTGAAAAGGCTCGGTCTTGGGGAACGATTCCTCATCTGTGTGAGCAGTGCTCGTGCGGTAAGGCAGAAGGCAGGCGGGACTTGGAGACCTGCCAGACAGCCTTACCTGTGGACCCTTGTGCTGAAGCATCAGACCCCTCTGCTGAACTCAGGTTCAGGCTTGAGGGAGGGTCATAAGAGTCCCATCTACTCTGCCTAACCTTGGGGACACTGGGGCAGACAGTGTCCCCCGTTCCTTGTCCTCACATGCTGCCTCAGGTCCATACAAGTGTTGGAAACAGTTGAACAGAGAACTGATAAAGATGTTAAAAATGTGGTGGAAGTAACTTGGATGATAAACAAGCTCTCAACAAATGAGCACTACCCTGGGATGGCAAAACGGCCTTTTTAATTCTAGATGGAGTACAAAATGGTGTCTTTCCTGTATGCATGTATCTGCCTGAGTGTCCCCTTTCTTAGCTTGGGGGAGGCAGATGAGAACAGCAAGATGGTGCCTGTCCAAAGACATGTCATTTTACATGTGAAATCCTTATGAAATGTGGGATGAGGTAAAACTGGCAATGTCTGCAGGCATCTTTGTCGTGAATTTGTCACTATAGGTGTTGCTGGCCGTGAATGCCTAACTCACAGCTATCAGCTGAGCTAGATGTCAAGTGCAGGCTGAACAAGGCAGGAGCATAGACTTCGGGGAAATTGAGCTAGGTTTAATATTGGCTTTGCAAAGGCTCACCAGTGCAAGCCCCTGAATGACCCTGGCAGCAGCAGACACATTCTGAACAGCAGCAGTCCCACAGAGTCCCACAGAGGACCAGAGTCCCGCAGGTAGATCTGCCAGTTTGGACAGACCACCATGGTGGTGGTGACAGCCTTGAGCTGCTTGGCCAGCCACAGTGATGCCAGGGAGGAGATGAAGGGTCAATGCCCAACAAGAAACGCAGGGGCATGAGCCATAGCAGTGCTTCAGGCTGCATCCTCCAGCCTTCCCCTCTGACAGCAGGGCAGCAAGGGAGCTGCATGCAGCCTGGGACAAAAGACACGGTTTTCACCAGAGACCAAATTGCCGCCCAGAGACTGAAAAAACATTTTATTCTCACCATTTCAACACACTCCAGAGGCTGTGCCTAGTCTACGTTAAAGCACTGTGGTCACACTGGGCAGATCTCCCCTTCCCTTCTGACTGAGCCTGGAGACCATGCCAATGCACATCCCAGGTCCAGAAGCTGTCCCCAGTCCAGGAGCGTCATATGCTTTCACTTCCAGTTCTGCAGGCTGCTAAAAGCGAGAGGATTCATCGGCAAGAGAAAAGCCTGGGCCGTTAGATGGTTATGCTTTGCCTTTCAAGCCAAGAGTGTCTCAATCTGCCAAGAAATGCGTGGGCTCTGCTGAGCCCCTGTGATGGGACAGGGGCTATGCTGCCTGGGTTAGTACCGTGCACAGGATGGTCAGAGCCCACGGGAATCAACGGGAGCCTTTCCGTTCAGGCCAGTGGGCTCAGAACCAGCTTCTGTAACCAGCCCCTCTGCATCACCTCCTACTTCAGCCCTTGAACTTCCCTTTTCCTTTGCAAGCAAGCTTGGATCACAGCGTCTGCCTGCCTCCAGCCCTTTGCACATCCCTTGCATAGAGCAGCAGGGAAGGAGCTTGAGACAAGGTATTCACACACCACATCTAGCCAGGTGGGCACCCATGTGGGTGTTTCTTATTCACAAAGCTGCAGAACATAATAAGCTGCTTAAGTCTAGCACAAGCTTAACTCCAAGGAGCCCCTAATCGGACCCAGCCTTTTTCCCAGAGGAGCGATGCTGCTCTGCATCTCTTCGGCATGAGTAGGAGGTGCTCGCCTGCTTCCCACCGGCTCACTCATGCTCAAAGAACTCGTGGCAAGCAGCGGTGACCATCGCAATGAAAGCTACAAACTCCTGGAAGTCGCACTCTGCATCCCCATCGCTGTCCAGCGCCTCCATCACTTTGTCCACAGTCTCCTGGTCTTTGATCTCCTGAAGGGATAGAAACACGCAGCCAAAGCTGGGGAGGATCACAGCCAGGCCCAGACAGTAACACGTCCCCACTTCTTGGGTGCTCGCATGGCTGAATCTCTGTTCAGACACATCCCAAATAGCTCGCTGCTGTTTCCCATCTGTGTTGGGGCACCACCCTGTGCCTGCAGCAGCATCTGCGCAACAGCAGCCCTCCTGAAGCGGGAATCACAGCCACAGCTGTGCCACTGGGAAGGGACATCTTGAGCCCCTTGGGGCAAGGCTGTCCCCCCTTCCCAGGGAAGGAAATTTCCTTAGTATCCAACCTGAAACCCAGCCCCCAGAGTAGGCTCTTGCCCTTGTCCTGCCACCTGCAGCTCCTTTCGAGCTGGAGCAAACTGTTTAATGCACTGCTACAAGAATAAACCCCTTCCCCTGTGCTTGGTTCCCATGGGAGACAGAGTTAGCGGAGCCCAGCAGCTGTTCGACACGGCTCCCTGAGCCCAGCCAGGCGTGCTGCACGAAGGGCAATACTTACACCAAGGAAATGAGTCAACTCGTTATTAATAAGCTCCTTCAGTTCTGATTTCTTCAGCTTGTGCTTGTCTCCCTCCTTCCCTGAGTACTGGTGGAAGGCATCAATGATGGCGATCATGGCCTTCTCCAGCTCAGACATGGTCACAGCGTGGCCCTGAGGTCAGAGAGGTGATGGGTGCGTTAGCCTGGGCAAGCTGCAGCGATGCCTTTTGCTTTGCAAGCGTGGCTGCCCCGGGACTCCCCCCACGTCACCAACACCAGACCCCGCGCTCAAAACATGCCAAAAAGCACCACTAGCAGCTCTCGCTTCAGGGAGGAAGATCCTGAGAGACCTTGGCTCTGCCTCTGGGAGGTCTCCAGGAGAGGAGAGCCACAATGAGAGGAGTGCCCAGTATAGGACTGGTGCACGCCAGGAGCTGACACATCCCCTGGGACTGGTGTGAGTATGGCACCTTGGGTCCCTCTGTGGGCAGACCATAGGAGAGAAAATTAAGAGAGGCTGCAAAGCCCCGGCAACTTCCAGCAAGGTGCTCCTGCATTTTCCTTATGTGCCAACCTGGCTAGCAGGCAGCATGTTGTCACTTCACCTCTTCTTTGGCTCCTGCTGCTTAACTCATTGCTTTGTTCTCCTTGCTTGGGAGAGGGGCAGGCAGGGGTTTTGTTTCTGCAGATGGAGCTTCAGAAAGGTTTTGCTGTCCTCTCTGTCACAGGTGCTCTCGCCTCTGCCTTTCTTGCCTGCAGGCCTGTCTCCAACTGAGCAGTAAGGGAAACCCAGGCAGGAGCCAGTTTTGATGAGTGCCAGTGGGACAAAGTAAGCACATCTCCTCTAACCTCCCTCCTCCCACTCTTGATCTGGCCACCCTCTCGGGAATGTTAGTAATTGGGATTGCAGCATTTCCTGTAGATTTCACAAACAAACAAACCAAAGAGACTCTGATCGAAAAGGGAGAGATGCGAAACCATCTTCCCAAAAGCTGTTGAATGCACTGATGCTGGGGAAAAAAAACAAACCAGCCTTATTGTCTGGCACTTGGGTAATGCATACCCCACAGATAAACGTCTCCGGCCCTGTGGCCTGTCTCCTGTTTCACCACCACAAGGCCCAGCACTGAAGGCACTAAATTTCATCCCACAGCCCAACTCAAGCTGACGCCCTCCCCCATGCAGCAGTTGGTGTCCAAACTGCAAGTCTGCTTCCAGTCAGGTAGGAAATGTTCCTGAAGCACTGTGCTCATGCATCCTAATAGCCCGAGCTAGCTGCCAGCAGCACCGCCTGCTTCCCGTCTGCACAGCTGAGGAGAGTTTCAGCTCCCTACTGGCCTCCACTGTAGCGGCAGCAGGGCTCAGAGCTGCGATGGTGCCCCCAGTGCCACCCCTCCCCAGCCCCTCTCACCTCCCTGCTGGCGTCGGGGCTGTGGCGCACCAAAGCAACACGGCTGGGCGCCCCAGGGACTCACTGGCTTCTTATGCCCAGGGGCGGAGAGCCCCGGGCCCTGCTGCAGCGCCGGCGGGCGCCAATGGCAGCTGGAGGCGGAGATGTCTAGAGCTGGGTGCTGGGCTCGCACTGCGCAGTGATGCACACAGGGACTCATTGACTTGCTGCCAGCCCACGGCCATGGACGTGGGAGCCGCTGCAGAGAAAGCTGCCGTTGTGAGGAAAAAAATATGACTGGGCAGTCAGCAGGAGAGCTGGCCTGGCGGCATTGCTTGTGCTGCTGCTCTCATCCACAGTAAAGGTAATGAATTGTGACCCACGGCTGGACAGGTGCAGTCAGAGCTGGGCTGGGGGCCCCAACGCCTGCCCCAAGGCAGCCCAGAGCCACGGCCGGGTGTGTGGGAATGACGGAGCCCCGCCGACCCTGTGGGCCCTGTCCCAGGGCTGCAGCACTGTCTGGGCAGAGGTTTTTCTTTGCGTGTGACACGGCAGCTTGTGCCTGCAGCCTCCTGTCCCTTCACTGTGCACCTCTGCAATAAGTGGTCTGGCTGCATCTTCCCTGCCACCCATCAGCCTGGGGGACAGTGGGACCCTTTGTGGAGGCAGCAATGTTTCTAGTGTGGAGATAGTTTGTCATCAATCTTGCAATATTTGATTTTTTTTCCAAGGATATTTGTATTCACTTAAGAGCTGGCTATAAAGAAAGGAAAGAAGCAGTGTTTTTCTCCATCGATAGCAATTCGATCTGGTAGACATCTTTAGCTCAGTCATTAGCCTAGAAGTGCATCAAAGCATACCATTTCTAGTCAGAGACAAGGTCCTAGCTTGGCCTTGTTAAACCATTTTCTAATGTCATTCTTGAAAGTGACCTTTTCTTAAAATGGACCAGAAAAAATAGCATTTGGCAGAACAAAACCTGAACAGTCTTGAAATTCTCTTTCCTGCTTATCCTTACTGTCTGTTTCACCCCAAACCATTCTGACTTGAGTATTTTACAGGGAATGATCCGGAATGATCTGCTGCGCTGGCTGACAGGGTGAGAAGGAACAGCAGGATCAAGTGTGAACAACAGAAAACTTGACTCTTTCCTGCCTCTGCTGATGAGCAGCTCCAGGCAACTTCCCTGATCCTTGTTCAGGCTCATATCCTAGCAAACACGGCTCTCATGGTCTGGGTCATCCCTGACCCAGCCTGTGAAAGTCCAGGAAGTCTGGGCATGGGTGTAGGGCTTAGAGCTGGCTGCGCTTTTAGTGATGCCCAAAGAGCTGCTTCCATTATTTTAGAATTCATGGTCCTGATCTTTGAACAGGAGAGTGTAACCTTGGGGCTGCTTTCCTCAGGGTCACCACTTCTTTGCCAGAGCTTTGGGCTGATGTGTTTAAAGAAACAGAGGGTTTTACAGAGCCCAAGGCTGAGCAAAACACTTCAGCCCTCTGCCTGCCTCCCTGTCCCCAGTAAAACACAATGTGGGCTCTTCATAGTAGGCTTAGGCAGAAAAGCCAGTGTATTTCTTTGTCTCTCTAGTGTGTGTGGCACCAGGCTCTGCCAGACCACGAGACAAAGGCCAGCTGTCATTGAACTGGGACAAAAAAGTAATGAGAGCAGAGGAATTTGGGTGGGAGGGGGATGAAGCTGCTTCTGCCTCTGCAGGGCTGTGCTCAAGTCCCAGCACACAGAGCAGCCTTGCAGAGAGCAGGTTCCCCAGCTCCATGCCATGGTTGCTGCGTCCGTTTCTGAACCCACAAACACGGCAGCCAGAGATGAGCTAGGGTCCTCATGGGAAGTCACGAGTGATGTCTACAAGCAGAAACACCAGGATGCATCTGGGAATTGGGCTGGTGCTTGTTGAAGTTGTTGGAAGGAGATGATGGGCTCGATTTAGTGCCCTGCACATAGGTCCAGGGGGCTCAAGGGGTTGTGTCTGCCCCATGAGGGATCTGCTGGGCCCTGCACCATCTCTGCCAGCCCGGTACAAATGTCACCTCTGCCTCCACCTGAGGACGAGGAGAGACTGGGCAGGCTCCATGGGATGAGCAGTGGGTCTTTTTTGCCCCCACAGAACAGACTCGCAAGGTTAAGATGGTGCCTCCCTCCCAGGAACCACAGGCAAAGGTAGCTTTACGTCCACCTTCATCTCATAAATCCTGGGCTCTGGGCTCTAACTGCCATTTCCCCCAATCCCTATGTTCCCCCGCTGTCCTCTCAGCTTACACAACCTTACACAAGGGTTGCAGAGGAGCAGCTCTGAACTGCTCTGAACTTGCTGCTGGCCCACCAGGTGCTGTCATCTTGGCAGGTTTTGTGACCCCTTAAGAAAGTGCCAAATAGTGCTGCTGCCACTGCAACAAATTCCCTGGGGTTGAAAACACGGGGATGCTCTTACCTTGTCTGAAACATGACCTTGAGCTTAGGTCAGTTCCTGGCTGAATTCAGCTGAAACAAGAAGAGATTACTGTTAAGTTCATTAAAAAGATACGTTCTCCATCAAACCTGTGCCAAGAGAAGGCATTACAGCATCGATGCAGAGTGTCTCTCCAGCCCCTGGTATATATAGACAGCAGCCCTGGCAGGAGAGGGCCGCCGGCTTGCTGGCAGAGCAGGGTGCTGAAGGCTCACACCTTTTGTTGTATGCAGCCAAGTTACCTTAACACAGCCAGAGGAAACCACGGGCTTTTTTTAGATGCTTCTAAAACACCTGTGTTTCTGCTTAAGATGTTTCTGCTGAAACAGTGACCGTTTCGGGTCTATCTTCTCTCAAAGCAGAAGTGGCCATATTTAGACTGTGTTTTGTAAAATCCCTTTGATTGGATCCCTTTTAATACAAGTCAGATGATATCCCATGGCTTTAAAGTACCTTTGCAGTTTTTACTCTAGCAGTGTAGCAAATAGCAGTTGGCAGATGAGACCTTGTGAACTGAGTCCCCAGTGCTGGACTGCAATAAAACAGGGGAACTTGTGGCACTTGCTTTTATGAGCCAACGGCATCTCTTTCTCAGGGGAACACTTTCAGCTTCTAATGTCTCCGGCAAGCAGGGCGCCCACAAACAACAGGAACAGAGAGTTACCCTGTCAACTGTGGTCTAAACCTCAGACATAAAAACTAGTATAAAAATAATGCCCAGGTAACAGGAGTTTGGCAATTATTAAAAATAAAAAATTTTCATAACTAAACCAGAATTTCTAAGGCAGATAGGTTGTATAGAGACAGAAAAATAAAATCAAGTGGTTCATCTTCCATCACTGCCTTTAGGCAAATATTACTATAAATTATCTGCAGGTTTTGGCATCCACAAGGAATTGGAAGTACTTACATGAAGGTCATCTCCAGCAGGTTCATGATGACAGTTTTTTTTTCTTAAACCAAAAATAAGCAGGCTATTAAGCCCCAAATACAACACCTATATCAGTGAACTTCTTCCCTTTGTCCATTTAAACTGTTCAAGAGAAGCAACCCAACTCTCCTAGTGAGGAGCAGTGGTATGAGGCACAAGTCAAAGACTTTATCCTTGTGCCACGACACCCCCGGGGAGGACTCCAGCACTGTTAGTTGTTCAGAAAAAATTCTGCTGTTGCTGAACACAGCCAGGGCTGAACCTGTACGTGACCTAAGCCTACTTTATAAAATAAATACCAAAATATAATTCCCAAATAAAACTAGTCTAGCCTCTTCAAATAATCCCTGAAGTTATGCTGGATGTGAGTAAAGAGCTCTTTGCTACTGGAGGAGCATTTTAAATTCAACTTGTAGTGTGTAAATACAACAAGTATTAATTCACAGGTGTGTTTCTGTCCCAGGGTGCTGATGGGTGTCACGTTTGGGAGTAGCTCTTTTATCCCTCGGCCTCCCCATGCTCCCTGAGGCCCCCAGGGACCGCTGTGCCAGGTGGTGCACAGAGGTGGAAGTGTTCCCTGCCTCCAGGGCTTTAGAGTCAAGGTTGAATTGTCATCACAAGTATTAGAGCCATGAATTTTGGCTTTTCCACCTGAACTTTCCACTGACTTAGCTTGATCTTGTGTCGTCTCTGTAGTAGGAGGGAAGCCAAGTCACTCTGAAAGGCAGCAGGAAGAAATTTTATCACTACATTTAAACAAGTACGCATTAAATTCCCACCCAGCCCTTCCAACACACAACAGCAACAAGTAAAACATCTCTGGCTCACAGGCATCCTTCCCAGGGCAGGATTTATAGCACGTGTTATAAACAGCGCATTTCCTTGGAGGGACAGAGATGGTAAAAAAAACGATGTCTGCAGGAGGAAAGGAAAGGGGAATTCATCCATGCTGAGGACGTGCACTGCAAGTCTGTGTCCCTGCAGCTCTGGGCTGCAGCTGCAGGGCCCCAGCCTGTGCCAGGTGGGTTTGCCAGCCAGGCATGTTTCTGTCCCACAAAATCCCGTTTGCAGCCCAGCTCAGCCTGCCTCCTGTGAAGCAGTCCCCGCCAGCCCTGGGCTGCATGCTTCTGACAGTGTTGCAACCCCAGGTGTCCGTCTGCCCCCGAGGGTCTCCCTGGCTCCTCATGTGCCTCCCCAGTCTCCTGTTGGGTTTCTCCAGCTCATGGCAGGATGCTAGCCCCTTCCTTCCCAACCACCCGTGTGCCTGATGGATTTCATACCGCTGTTTGGGGAGCCCTCTTGAGCTGAGGGGTTTTGAAGGGCTAAAACCCTGTTATAGTTTCAGCTGGGATAGAGTTAATTTTCTTCACTGTAGCTGGTGCAGTGCTGTGTTTTGGACTTAGTATGAGAATAATACTGATAACACACTGATGTTTTGGTTGTTGCTGGGTAGTGCTGAACTGGTCAAGGACTTTTCCAGCCTCTCATGCTCTGCCAGGTGCACAAGAAGCTGGGAAGAGAGGGGGCACAGCCAAGGGAGCCGATTCGAACTGACCAAAGGGATATTCCATATCATATGATGTCATGTTCAGTATATTAACGGGGGGGGTTGGCCGGGGCAGGCAGCAATCACAGCTGGAGAACCAACAGCATCGGTTGGCGGGTGGTGAGTGGTTGCACCACTTGTGATTTTGCTGGGTTTTGTTCCTCTCCCTTGTTCTTCTACTTTTAATTATATTATCCTAATCATTGTTATTATCATTACTATTATTGCTATTTTATTCTAATTAGTAAACTGTTCTTACCTCAGCCCACGAGTTTTCTTGCTTTTGCTCTCCCGATTCTCTCTCCCAGTCCCACAGGGGTGGGGGGAGTGAGCGAGCGGCTGCGTGGTTGCCAGTTTAGTGCCTGTGCTTAGTTGCCGGCTGGGGCTAAACCACGACAAACCCGCTTCCTCATTGGCCTGGCAAGGGACTGCTGCCATATGTGGGGCAGCAGAGAGATGGGGCGCATCACTGGGACAGGGCAGGACAGGAGGAACTCTGCTGCCTCCTCATAGACCTCATGGACCGCTGTCCCACAGGAGTGCCCTGTGGGAGGATGAGGCCCCCCGCACCAACACTGCACCCATGCTGGGGGCACCAAGGAAGGGTTCACAGTGGGGACGCCTGACTCGCCCCACCACCTAATACCAGGGGTGAAACCACTACCCATCCTCACCCCAACCCTGATAGTGTTTTTATAAGGGCTGGCAGACCCTCGTTCCCATGACAGGATGTGCCACATTGTTCTCCTGTAGCCCCCTGGTTACAGCACCTGTAAAGAGTAACAAAATGTTTTATGGGTGTCACCCCTGCCCACCGCACCCCTCCTTGCCCAGGCAGGGCCCTGGTATTTAGCGGGTGCCCACCGCTCTGGGAAAGCCATGCCAAGGACAGCAATCAGGGGTGCTGCTGGCGGCGGTGCTTTCAGAGGGTGCTGCCAGCATCGCCTCTGCTGGGAGCTTTTCTGCAGGTTTGGTGAGTGAAAGCGGCTCCCCGAGGCAGCAGCGGCTGGCAGGGCTACAGGGCAGCTGGGGAGCATGGGGGCAATGGGAGAGTGGGCACCCATGGGCCAGGGTACTCCGACCCCTGGCTGGCGCTGCGCCGAGATGTGGTGTCCCCAGCCCCTCGTGCTCCAGATAACGTGGGTGGGCACCCAGGCTCGGATGGAGTCAGCTTATAATTTCCGTTAGCAACAGAAACCACATGGCTGAGCTTTGGGGGGTGCACAGAGTGGGGGACAGTTGCTTTCAGGGTTGGCACTGTCACCTGAGGGGACAGAGCAGCTGTCGGGGTCTGCGGGGGGATGGCACTCCTGGGGAAGCGAGTGCAGTCTCTGTGCCTGGGGCAGGCACGTGGGGCAGAGGAGCCGGGTCCCGGCTGCTGGCAGGGTGATCACATCCCCATGACAGGAGGTACTGCGAAGAGGGGGATGCCCGTGGGATGTCCCTGCGGAGCCAGGGGCAGCAGCACCACGGGGCTGGGGGTCGGAGGTGGTTGTGGCCGCCGGATCCTGGGGCGATGCCCACAGCGCTGAGCCCAGGCTCGCAGTCCATGGCCACCTGTGCATAGGTGGGTCCTCAGGGGGAATCGCTACTGGTAGGCCATGAAACACCATCAGTGCCCACTCCGCTGAGAGCACGTCCATCTTGATTAGCTGCCCACTCATCCAGCACCGCCACGAGCTCTTGCCGCTTGTCACCTGCTCCCCTCCAGATCTGCCTTCCCTGTCGGGCTGCCCGCCGGCCCCCCGCCTCCGTCGGGTCTGTGCGTCAGCCTGCCAGGGCACCTCTGGTGGAAAGGGAAACCTACGGCTCTTGGGCTTAGATAAAATGGTAAATATTGAATAAAAATTAATAACATGAATAAAAGCGCTTTCAGTGCCCCCGTTGGGGCTGGCAGAGGGCTTCTGAGCAGCGCCGCCCGCGCGGCCCTGGGCCCGGCAGCAGGTAGGGGCGGGCGGGAGGTTCCCGCCGTCCCCCTGACAGGCCGATGGCGTCACACCTCCCGGCCGGGTGACGGTCTGGTGAGATCACCTTCGTCACCGCCCCTCGCGGAGGGGGGCGTGGCGGGGGCGGGGCTTCCGGCCCGGCTCCGCAACCCCATTGGCTGCCGCCCCTGAGGCGATGTCGGCCTACGGCGGCGCGGCCCCAGCCCCGGCGGGGAAAGGGGGAGCGATGGCGGCGGATGGCAGGTGGGTGCCGGCTCGGCTCGGCTCGGCTCGGCTCGGCTCGGCTCGGTTGGGCCGGGCTCGGTTGGGCCGGGCTCGGCGACCGCGGCTAACGGGACCCGTGTGCCGGCAGGGCGGTGCGGCGGCGCGGCGGCCCGCGG
>VZTV01096636.1:0-28233 GCA_013400875.1 Anhinga rufa | reverse complement strand
GGCCGGGCCGAGGGGCACCCCCGGCTGAGGCGCTGCGTCCCCGCAGGGCGCGGTGCTGCGGCCCTCGCCGCCGAGCGGCACGGCCCGGGAGGCCGCCCGCCAGGGCATGCGGTTCTACGCCGGCCTGCAGGCTGAGGACGGGCACTGGGCGGGCGACTACGGTGGGCCCCTCTTCCTCCTGCCAGGTAGGCTTCGCGGGGTGCCTTTCCCGGGAGGGGCGGAGGTGTTGCCTTGGGCTCCGTGTGAGATCCGCCCTGTCTGACCCTCTAGGGCTCCTCATTGCCTGCCACACTGCCAAGATCCAGCTGCCGGAGGGATTTCGGAAAGAGATGGTGCGCTACCTGCGCTCTGTGCAGCTCCCGGACGGAGGATGGGGCTTGTGAGTGGCAGAGATGCTCATTTTAGTGATGGCACCTCCAAGGTCCGGCACTTGGAGCTGCTGTCAAAATCTGCCCAGGCTTGGGGAGTGGGACTATACCTCTGCTCCATACCTCCATCTCTATGCCACGATATACGGCTATACCTCTGCTCCATACCTCCATCTCTATGCCACGATATACAGCTATATCTCTGCTCCATACCTCCATCTCTATGCCACGATATACAGCTATACCTCTGCTCCATACCTCCATCTCTATGCCACGATATACAGCTATACCTCTGCTCCATACCTCCATCTCTATGCCATGATATACCGCTATACCTCTGCTCCATACCTCCATCTCGGCTCCACACCTCTGGGTGGTTGGACTTGCTTGTGTAGCACTCCAAGCACACCTTTTGCTGCAGAGGTGGCTGGAGCATCAAGTCAGGCTGCATCTCCTCTGTGGCCCTATATCCCAAAGCATCATGTGTGACAGGGTAGCGCAGAGCAATGTTTCTCCCTGGGTTAGCTGGGTCTCTCCTTTTCCACAGTCACTCCTGGCATCCCACTTCTCCCTGACAAAGACAGCCCTGTGCTGTGGGTTGTGTCTGGCTAATGTTAACAGCTGGCTAATGGCTATGATATTTCTCTGTATGTGTGTGACAGGCATGTGGAAGACAAATCAACGGTGTTTGGCACAGCGCTCAACTACATAGCCCTGAGGATCCTGGGGCTCGGACCAGATGACCCTGACGTTGTGCGGGCCCGTGTCAACCTGCACAGCAAAGGTCAGCTCTGTTGTGACCAGCACAGCAGCCGTGGGGCTGGTATGCTGGTGAGAGCGGTCTGGCTGGACCTGAGGGCTGTGTGGAACATGGTGGGCTGCCAGGCAGTGGAGGAACTGTTGCCGTTGCTTGCCCTTGATGGCACCTGCATTTTCAGTTAATGATGGGAAAGTGTGTTATGTTTTTGTACCATTGTCGGTACATGTCCCAGCCTGAGTGGCATGCTCCCAGACATGGGAGAAGCAGACCCTGTGATGGGAAAGAAAGCAGGGTGCTGGCATGGTTGCATTAAACCTGAAAGCTGATATCACTCTCTGCAGGAGGTGCTGTGGGAATCCCTTCCTGGGGGAAGTTTTGGCTGGCTGTCTTGAACGTTTACAGCTGGGAGGGAATGAACACGCTTCTCCCAGAGATGTGGTATGTGCCACCCTCCATGTGGAGGTAGGGGGTGTTGTCAGTCCTGCTACCGGCTTTGACCCAGAGCTCTCCCAGGCACTGGTGTTTGCTGGGATAACTCCAGCTATGGCCTGGAACTGAGAGTGCTCAGGCTGCTTGTCAGCAGCAAGGCCAGACAGTGGGTGGATAGCACTGAACACTGTGCCAAAGGGAGATGCCAGAGCTCAGCCCTGTTAGCTTTACCCATGAGGTCCCTGATACATCTGTGTGTTCCCTGCCTGCCACCAGTATGTTCTGATCTTGTTGCCAGCCAGAACTGGGCCCTGGCAGGACAGGACAGCCACATGTAAGGCTACCAGCTCTGACCCTCATTCATACCCTGTCCGATTACTTGGGTGGCCACGGGGTGTCAGAAGGGGAATTTTCCCTGGGGAAATCAGGAGCTGCACAATACCAAGGGCTGCTGGTGCTTTGTCATTAAGTGCACTTAACCGTCAGTCTGGGCCTCTGCCTGCCTTCAAAGTCACATGGGGAAGAGAGGGGTCCCTGAACTGACTTCTCCTCTTCCTCCTCTCTGAGTTCGGGATCCTGCCTGCCCTGTGTCAGCTGTGCCAGGAGCAGTGTCTGCTGGCCCTGGTCAGGAGGGAGCAGCCCTGGTAGGGAGGACCTGAGCAGGGCCAGGCTGTCTGGGTATTCCCTTCTTTTCTCCTGCAGCTGTGTCAGCAGCAGCAGGCCTGGTACAGGGGATAGGGAAAGGCATGCCCTGTTCCGGGCATCCCCCTGTCAGCACGTTGTCTCTCTGTGCTGCCCTTGGCCCTCCTTGTTCCTCACAGTAGCACCTTCTCTGTTGCAAACAGGCTGCTTCCTACGTGGTTCCCAGCTCACCCGTCCCGGCTCTGGTGTCACTGCCGCCAGGTTTACCTCCCCATGAGCTACTGTTACGCCAGGCGTCTGTCAGCAGAAGAGGACGAGCTCATACAGAGTTTGCGGCAGGTGAGGAGCTCACCCTGGTGGGGCTTCCTGACCACATACTGTGCCAGCCATGTCCTTGTGGGCCAGCCTCTGGCTTGCAAAGTGACAGCTCTCATACCTGCACAGTCTGTCTGTCCAGGCAGCGGAGCCAACTTTCAGCAGTAAGCTGCCTCTGGGTGCTTGCTCCCCGCTTGCTGGTCTGATGCCCTTTGTTGTCTTGTGCCAGGAACTGTATGTGCAAGACTACGCCAGCATAGACTGGCCAGCCCAGAGGAACAATGTGGCTGCTTGTGATGTGTACACCCCGCACAGCTGGCTGCTGGGGTTTGCCTACGGTGAGTGCGGTGTTGGCTGGGGCCCTTGCCATTTGAGCCAGTGGTGGTGGAACTGAAGCTGCCTTTGTACCATGGGGGCTCTTTAGGGTCTACTGCCAGCTCTTGGTGTGTGCTCTGGAGCTGGGATGGGGACATGAATTGTGTGATCTCTGGTCTTCTCTCTCCCTGAGAGCAGCAGGGCCTTGTGCCCAGGTTCTTGACCACTCTGGGGCAGAGCAGTTCCTGTGCTTTCATCAGCTGGTCATCACGTGAGCAGTGGTGCAGCCTGCCACAGCAAGTGAGTCTGGTCACATGGGGTAGGTTTTTTGCTGCACGTCCCTTTCCCCTTTCTTCTCCTGTAGCCATCATGAATATGTATGAAGCCCATCACAGCACCCAACTGCGGCAGCAAGCCATTGCAGAGCTGTATGACCACATCAAAGCAGACGACAGATTTACCAAGTGCATCAGCATTGGGCCGGTAGGATACTCCTGTTGATCTTTTAAAAATCTTGCCCATTGCTCTTTATGGACCAGTTTGTGGCCCCCCAGCCCTTTGCAACTGTGGTGTGTAACCGTAATCACCAGATCTTGCTCAGACATAACTCCTGCTGCTCCTAATGCTCAAGCGCTTAATGCTAGGAGGGCACAGAAGATCCAGAGGGTGTGGGGACAGCTGTGGCCCTTGTGAGGGGTACCTCTCCTTGTGGTCCAGGGAAATGATCTGAGGGGAAGCTCTAAAGTAATCTCATGGCGCCTGCCTGCCCCACTAACTCAGCTATGCTGAGTGATGCCACAGATGGAGCTGTCGGGATTAAGCCCAGGACCACCTCTAGATGGCTTTGTGCTGGGTAGGAGGGATATATGTCTCTGGCTGGAAGAAGCTGTATCCAGAGCAGTGACAGTACTGTTCTTGGCAGATTTCCAAGACAATCAACATGCTGGTTTGCTGGTTTGTGGATGGGAAGAACTCCCCGGCTTTTCAGGAGCATGTTTCCAGGATCCCTGACTATCTCTGGTAAGGGCTGAGTGTGGCCCATGTGGCACAGTGCAGGGCTCCGATTCCTGTGGAGTGAGCACACCGTGGCTCCCAGCCTGCTTCCTGGCACTCTTGCTGTGCCTGTGCTGCAGCACTGTGCTCTCTCCTCCCACAGGCTGGGCCTTGATGGCATGAAGATGCAGGTGAAGTACTGTAAGAGTTCAGCTGTGACTGAGAGCGACCCTGGCGTGCTGGGGCAGCCCATGGAATAAAGGGCTTGTTCGCCCTGGGCCTGAGCTCCTGGCGTCTCGCGTTTGGTGCCTGGTAGCCTTGTCTGTCTCACTCCCACTTCCCCTGGCTGTGCCAGGAGTGAGTAGTGTCTGTCCTGTTAGTTTGCCTCTCTGTGGCTGTGAGCCGAGGGGGCAGCTCTAGGCCTCCATCCCCTTCATCCTCATGGGTCCTGGGAGAAGGGAGTGAGAAAGACAGGCCCCTGATACTGCATGTGGACCGAGCTATGCTTCTCTCATAGTTGTTTTGTCCCTCTACTCCTTACCACTAGCAACCTCTCCTGTCTTGGCTGTGCGCAGAGCAGGCTGAAGCAGGTGTCTTGTTTCCTATCCCCTTGCTGTCCCTGAGCTGCTGCATCTGTCCCCTCTATGCCAGCACATCAGCTGTGATGCTGGGTGACGTAAAACTGAGACACAGGGTGGAAGGAGCTAGTGGGGGTAATGCAAGAGGGATATGCTGTCCCACAGGCCCCACAGCTAGGTCAGGCTGCTGCCAGCACTTGCCCCTCACTGCCTACTTTCTCTCTTCCAGGGCACAAATGGATCCCAGCTCTGGGATACTGCCTTTGCCATCCAAGCCTTCTTGGAGGTAATGCATCCTTCAGTGCTACATGCTGTCATGGGAAAATGGTCTCTCCTGGCATGTACCTGAGTACCAGCAGCTCCTACTGGTCATCCCCTCAGATCTCTGCTGTGCCAATTCTGGCATTGCATCATATGACTGAGCCAGGCAAACAAACATTTTCTCAGAGCCCACCTCAGCCATGGTAGGCAGGGTGCCCAGCACAGCTGGTATAGCCTATCTTTGCCAGCTGCTTTTGAAGCAGGAGGCCACAGCGCCGGCTGAGTGGGTCAGGTTAGACTTCCCAGTTACTGCAATCTTGTGGTAAAACCCTGGCCCTTCCTCCTTGCTCTGCTTGGCCCCAGACCATTGCCATTTGGCAGGGACGGTGTGCAGGGCTCCCACTTTCCTGTGTTGGGGCAGAGACAGTTATGGTAGGTATGCTTTTTCAGGGTGGTGTGATTGTCCCAGTAAGCCCCTAACCTGATAATGCAAATATCTCTTTCAGTGATGCTGGCAACAGTTGTTGGTTCAGCTCTCCCTGTAGAGGCCTATATGAAGGGTCAGGCGTTAATGGCACCTACGTCAGCAAGGTTCCAGCCCATCCTTTTCTTCCCGAGGGGCACTCTTGGTGGCTGCAACTCCTTACTGACTGCTGACTGTGCACCTCTCTTTCTAGGCAGAAGCCCAGAAGATGCCTGAATTCACTTCCTGTCTCCAAAATGCCTATGAGTTCCTCCGGTTCACCCAGGTAAGTGGAGCCAGTTGCTGACATCTCACATGCTGGCTATGCAGGCTTGGCTGCTTCTCAGAGCCCTGTTGGATGCATCTGTTGCCTTCTGAAGAGCTCTTCTGAAGGGCTGGACTAGCAAAGTCCTAGACACAGCCTGCTGTTTTCTTTTCCCTGTTGCTGGGAACCATCTTTGCAGCTTGGAGAGGACCTTGGCCAGGCCCAGGGATGTTTTGGGTTGGCTGCCTGGGCTAAGAGAGGCTGGAAAACTGAGCAATTAGCCTTCTTTGCCCTTCATCCTGTCTGGTGCTCACACATTTGAGGCACCCTTTGGGGAAACCCTGACTGCCTAGTGACTGCGTGAGCTCAGATCTTGCTAGCCAGGCCAGTGGCTCAAGGTGGGGATCACTGTCACCAGCAGCTTGGTGCAGAGGCAGTCTTGCTTGTAGTGCTGCCAAGGGGAGTATTGAAAGCAGATGGTTTCCTGGCAGGAAAGCGCCCAAAGAGGGGACTTTAGCAATGCTTGCAGAAACCAGGCCAAAATGTGATTTCTCTTCAGCGCTCCCTGTGCCAGATCTGACATCTTTCCCTGTCTGCCTCCCTCAGTAAAGGACAGGTAGTGCCCAGTCCCACATGCTTCTGCATCTGCGATGGTTTCGGCCCATGGTCCTGCAGCTGGGCACCTCCAACCTGCCCCTCACTTGTTTCTTCTCTTCTGCAGATCCCGGAGAACCCACCCGAATACCAGAAATATTATCGCCATATGAACAAGGTATGATGGCTGGAACTAGTCTTTGAAGGGCGCACAAACAGGGCAGGGATTTGGGCAGAGGGGATGGGAATGAGGGGCAGCACCTCGCCCCTTACAAGAACAGAACAGGTCAGGGGAAGGTGCTGAGCCCTCCTGACCCCTTTCCAGGGTGGCTTCCCCTTCAGCACCCGAGACTGTGGCTGGATCGTGGCAGACTGCACAGCAGAGGGACTGAAGTCAGTTATGCTGCTGCAGGAGAAGTGTCCCTTCATAGCCAAGCTTGTCCCTCCTGAGCGCCTCTTTGATGCTGTGAATGTGGTAAGTGCTGCAAAAATTAGGGCCAAGGGAAATGTGGGCAGCTAAACCCAACTAAAATAAGTCAAGGCCTGATGAGTTGTTAGATCTGGTATTATTAAGCTAGTACAAGGCCTGTGGTCCAGTATGGCAACACCATATTTACTGTGATAGGGAGCTGCATATGTGACATAATGTAATGTGGTGGTCCAGCTTGGGCCTGCCTGTCAGTGTGGATTGGGACCTGGGTTGTCTGCCAACCCCATGGACTTATGGGTCTGGCTTTGTCCTCACACCTGGCTTGGGGCAAGACTGGGGTGGTACTGCTTGTGAGCCAGTCCCCCAACCCCTCTCTCTGCTTGTCTGGCCAGTTGCTGAGCATGAGGAACTCAGATGGAGGCTTTGCCACATATGAAACCAAGCGAGGAGGCCACTTACTGGAGCTGCTGAACCCCTCGGAGGTGTTTGGTAAGGGGAGCTGCATGGGATTGGTCGTCCTGTCCGCTGTGATGGGACACAGTGGCCTGGCCTTGCTGTGCCCGGTGGGTGCTTGGCTTTGCCCCAGGTCCCTCTGTGTACCCTGTGTACCCTGAGTCCAAGGGAGAGGCTGGCAGCATGTGACTCGGAGGCTTCCTGGCAGAGGGGCTGTTGCACTGATATCCTTCACCTGCTGGCAGGCGACATCATGATCGACTACACCTATGTGGAGTGCACGTCAGCTGTCATGCAGGCACTGAGACACTTCCATGACAAGTTTCCTGAGCACAGAGCCCCAGAGATAAGGTGAGGCACTCAGATGAGAGTTGGGCAGGGGAGAAAGCAAGCTGCAGTGTCCCATGCTGCCTGCCATGGCCTCTGTCGGCACAGCCCCTGCTGAGCCTTGTCAGGGGTCTTGCCTGGACCTCTGCATTGGCATGGAGCAGCCCCTGCGGTGGCCCTTGGCATGTGTACAGCTGGGATGCTGGTGACTTCTCCAAACCAGAGCCCCCACCAAGAAGCTAGGGCCCAGCCTCTCTCAAGGAGGGGGTCATAGGCTGTTTGGGATCAGGCTGGGGAAACTGGTGGAGGTCTGCCTGCCTCTGACTTAACAGTTGCCTTGATCTTGCAGCCAGCTGAAGGCTGGGTCCCCTGCTTGTGTACTGGCATGAGGCAGAGAAGCCCCCAGCTTGTGCACGATTTGACTCTGAGTTCCTGAACAACGTGGCTGCCCGTTTGCGTGCTCTTGCCTTTTGAGCTCTGGAATAAAGGGACCCATCAAAGCCTCAGAGGGACTGATGGATGCCCTTGATGAAGCAGCCACTGAGTTTGAGCTGCTTCTGTAGCAGGTGTCTTTTTCCTGACCAGAGAGACTCTCCAGAAGGGCCTGGATTTCTGTCGCAAGAAGCAGCAAGCCGATGGGTCATGGGAAGGGTAAGCAGTGTCCCCAGTGCCCAGTTTTCTCCTGGCTGCCCCAGCGTGAGAGGGACCATGATGGCAAATGTTCCTGGCTGGCAGGGTCTGTGGGAAGGGCAAGCAGGGGCTGATCCTCCTCTGGCTCCTGTGCCTTGTTTTCCTTTCCTCTCCCTCCAGCCCAGGCAGAGCAGGCACCTCGTGCACAAGATCTGGACAACCCCTGCGGGCTAGGGTGGCTCCAGCTTCCCTGGTCCCAGAGTGTCTGCTGACACCTGAGCGAGCCCGGAGCAGGTGTTGGTGGGGGCAGGCATGGTTGCACCACAGGGGAAGGCAATTCTGCCGCTCTATGCCTAGCTCTGCCCTTGCTGTGAACACAGCCATGTCTCAGCCTGCCTTTTCCTGGTGCCTTGCACCCCTGACAGTACCGCTTTCCCCTTCCTCCTAGGAGCTGGGGGGTTTGTTTCACCTATGGCACCTGGTTTGGCCTGGAGGCATTCGCCAGTATGCAGCACACATACCGTGACGGGTGAGAAGGGGCTGCCTGGTTCCCCTGCCCCTACCTACCTCTTGGGCTAGGGCAAGATTCTGTGGTGGGGCTGGGTGGATGCCCTGGCTGCGCATGGGCTCTTCTGCCCCAGGTACCGCTCCTCCCAAACCCTGTGTCTGCAATATGATCAGGGCACTCGCTGCCTGACCCTCCAACTCTTGGGACAGCCCTAGCCATTGTCAGGGCAGAACACAGCTCCTGTTTGCATCTGGGAAACATGGGCATGCAAATGCTCCCTGTCCCCAGGCCTGTCTGATTCTCTGCCCCATCCTTGCAGGGCTGCATGCCGAGAGGTGGCCCAGGCCTGCCAGTTCCTCCTCTCCAAGCAGATGGCAGATGGCGGGTGGGGAGAGGACTTTGAGTCATGTGAGCAGCGCATGTATGTGCAGAGTGCCATGTCGCAGATCCACAACACATGTTGGGCCCTGTTGGGGCTCATGGCTGTCAGGTAGGAGCAGCCCTTACCTCTTCAGGCACCACCTGGCCCTGAGTGCTCAGTGAGATGGGAAATGCAGGCTGGGTTGTGTGGCAGGGCTGGCACGGGCCCTGGGCCTGGCTGGTGTGGGCCATGCGCCCAACTGTGTTTGTTTGTGACCTTGTTGGTCAGGAGTCTCCTGCGAGGAGGGTCTGGTCTACCCACATAGGCCAGTGAGGCTCATAATGCCAGGCGAGGGAGAGCCAGTGCAAAGCAAAGGTCTGTCTGGATCACAACCCAGGCCTTCAGCCTGGGAAAAGGTTGCCGTACTCATAACATCTGGTATCCTAGGGTTGTGAGGGGCCTTCCCAAAGCACTTGGCATGCCTGGGAGAAGGTCGGGGGAGCCTGGAGGTGGTTGAGTTCCCCAAGCACATGGATGCCGGTTTGTAGACAGTTTGGGTAAGAGTGCTCACATCTCCCTTGTGCTTTGCAGGTACCCTGACATCGATGTGCTGGAAAGGGGCATCAAAGTGTTGATTGATAAGCAGCTGCCCAACGGGGACTGGCCTCAGGTACATCTTTCCTCTAGCCTTTCCAAGGGGTTTCCTGGTGTTGCAGATGTCCTGGGCGTTGTGCAGCCCAGGTGTGCTTTCCCTTACCTGGAAGGGAAGCCACGTATGGCTTTTGGTGGGGGACTTCAGGAAGGCAATGAGCTCAGCACTGCATCTTGGACACACTGTGGTCCCCTGTCACCTATACCGTCTTGCTGTCTGTCTCTTTCTCAGGAGAATATTGCCGGGGTATTCAACAAGTCGTGTGCCATCAGTTACACTGCGTACCGCAATGTCTTCCCCATCTGGACGCTAGGGCGTTTCTGCCGGCTGCATCCCAACAGCCCTCTCGCTGGGCAACTGCAATCCAGATCCTCGGCTGGGGTGGGGAAGACTGTGGAGGAGGCCTTGTCTGCCTGAACCCAGGCCAGTGCAAGTGCCATAGATATTGGCTGCTGCATGGGGCCACAGGGGCGTTTCCTGCATAGGATGTCTAAGTGCTGATCTTAACACATGGACCACTGCCTCTGCCAAGGAAGAGTGCTGCTGTGGTGCTGCAGAGTCTCTGCTTTTTCTGTTGAACCTCTTCTAAAAATCCACTTTTAAAGGTTTTTCCCAGGTATATCTTCCCTCACGGAGAGGGAGTGAAGTGCCTTTTCAGACAAGTATGGTGATCTAGACAGACTCTCTCATCCTGGGTAGAGCAAGGCTGCCTTTATCTTCTCATGCTGTCCAGGTTGGCTGTCTGCAGCAAGTGTGGGATTTGGGGCTCTCCTGTGCCCAGCATCGTGATGGGGTGCACTACACCATTCCTGCTGAGCTGGTCTCGGTGCTGTGGGTGCCAGTGACTGCCTTTTGAAGTGCTCTCTGCTCTGGAGCCTGTGCTGGGAGGGGAAGGGCTCCTGTCCTCCCCGGACAGATGGGAAAGAGGAGTGCTTCGCTCAGTTTTCTTCCCATTCTGTTCCCCACTAGTGGCACCTGGCTTCCCAGAGCCTCACAGGTGAAGTCACCAGCATCATTCCCACTTTGAAAAAGGGGAAACTGAAGCAGAAAGCACCGAGGTGGTGACCGTCAGGGCACAGCCTGGATCCCTGGGCTCCAGCCTTCCCCCAGCGCAGCAGGTGTCTTTGTTCAGGCTATGGTGCAGCTGGGCATTCACATTTTGTTGTCAGAGTTGGAAGTGGCGTTGACTGACAGGTTAATAAATTGCTAATGGTGTTGCAAGTGGAACTTAACTGTGCGTTGGTCTCTTTATAGTCTACCCCAGTATGTGTCCCAAGCAGGGGCGAGCTTGTACAGCAGCGTCCTGTAACCTGGCTTGGGTTACCTGTCCCCAGTGATATGGGCAGCATCTGCACCAAAAAGCAAGCCATGCTTGGAGCCTGTGCCTGCTTTGCCCTCCTCCACTGCCTTTGGCCCCAGAAAAATATATTCAAGGAGGCAGCTGACTAAAAGGGAATGACGACTTCCCTCCGCCTGCTGCATACACTCATGTGAATAAGCCCAGCGTGCAGTTGGCTGCACCCTCTTGGACTCATTGCCCTCCAGGACCTCCAGTCCATTTTTGCAAAGCGGTTCCCCAGCCACATGGCTGCCCTGTGCTCCTGTGTGGGGTCATTCCATCCTAGGGGCAAAATACTGTATTTGCCTGGGTCTAACTTCATAGAAGAACCAGAGAATTGTAGACCTTCCTGTTAACCCCTTTCTCCAGCCTCTGAGAGGCAGCTCTGCTCTGTACCATCCCCTCTGCCTGCCCAGAGTGGTAAGGTTTGCAGGCTTGCTGAGTATGCGCTCCATCCTCTTGCCCAGGTTGTTAGCTAGAAAAGCTTATTTAAGCAAACTGAACTTAGGCTGTTTTGAGAGCCCTCTTTGTCTTTTCCAAATTCTGGACTCCTTTACACCTGTCTGTGATGCTACTCTGCACTTAAAGCACCTCCATATTCCCCATTGCAAGCAGGAAGAGGGTTTTGTTGTAGTTTTGATTTTGTTTTGTTTTTAAATCATTGTAGGGGAACTTGACAAAACCAATGTCCTTTCAACATGTTATTGTAAGTTTTGTTTTTTATTTTGGTTGTATATAGTTTCTTGGTACGTCATGCTCCAAACAACATCGTGTCCCCAGGAGCGCTGCAAAGAAGAAGCTGTTTTATCACTGAAATCCAATTTTCATTATAAACATTTTGACTGGTAAGGGGCCAGAGATTTGTGACATTAGGTACCAGTTAGCTGCATTTATGCCCTGTACAGATTATTTTGTTTCCGTCTTTGCACAAGATCAGGATCACAGAGTGAGTGGCAGTTACTGAGCTTTCTTCTAGCTGAAACGGAATTGATTCAAGTGTCATGCAGTCGTGTGTCTTGAGAGGATGTGGCTGTTTGGATTACCACCTAGGTTTTTGTTTAAGAACACATTTCCCTTTCACCAAACAAAAATAAGGTTGCCTTGCAAATTTTATAGCCACGAACTGCTGAATGTAGTTTATTTTCTGTCTTCCCGTGGCATTCCAGGAACTCTTTACTTTCCTTCAGTTTCAGAGCAGGAAGATGTTCCCTCTGCTTTGCAGTGGGAGGGTCATGCTGAGTAGCATTATATCACATAAAGCAGAGATACTGGGCAGTGAACAGGTCTTCTCTAAAGATAGAAAAAACCTGTCAGCTTGGAGTTTCAGGCTGAACTTTGTTTTTGTCTTGTTTCTGAGTGAGAGCCAGAAAGGGGGATCATAGAATCATAGAATATCTCGGGTTGGAAGGGACCCATAAGGATCATCAAGTCCAACTCCCTGCTCCTCACAAGACTACCTAAAACTAAACCATATGACTAAGAGCATTTTCCAGACACTCCTTGAACTCGGCCAGCTCTTTCAGTACCCTGGGATGAATCCCATCAGGCCCCATAGACTTATGTGCATCCAGCTGGAGCAGCAAGTCTTGGACAAGTTCAGAGTTGGCTGGGAGTTTGTCATCCCCCAGTCACTGTCTTCCAACATAGGGCTCCGGAGGTCCCAGGGCCCATCATGGGTGCTAAAGACAGAGGCGAAGAAGGCATTAAATGTCTCCACTTTGTCTACATCCCTATTTGTGAGGTGACCGACCTCATCAACCAACAGACCAATGTTACAGCGTCAGGGATGAGGATAGTCATTTGGGATCTAGAAGCCACAATGTCAAACTCTACTCCCCAGCAGTGCTATCTGGCCAGGCTGATCTGCTTTCCTTGGACAGATCTCAAAAGACAGAGGTACCTAATTCTCATGGGGTTCACAAGTCATTTGAATCCTCAAATACCTGTGGGGCTTTGGACCTAGTTTCTGCTCTACACCTGAAGAATGATTTAATAGCACTTTCTTCTCCCGAGTTTATCAAGACAGACAAGAGAGACAAAGACCAAAAAAGTCACCATGACAATCCAGCTGTTTGATATTTAAGTAATACTTCTCTCATACTGGTACTCAAATAGTACTTTTTTTCATGCTGTCATCGGGGGGTTTTTTGCATGTGGAGTTAGTTTGCAGTTTTCTGTTCATATGGCTGCTCTAGTTGGCTTTGAACCAATTTCCAAAATAGTCCTCATCAGTTTTAAAAAAAGAGACAGGTTTTCTACCAGGAGTTAGGAAGCTGGACTTGTTGCTTCTTCAGGTCAATGGCAGTGAGCTTTCCCAGCAATGTGACCAGATCCTTGCCACAAAGCCAGCATATCTTGCTCTAAAACTTAATTTGGTTTCTATGTTGAGTACAAGACTGTAATTATGATTCCTAAATAAAGTATGAAAGCTGTTTCCTATGCATGAGATAAAGGCCATTTTAATGGATTTTAGGTCTTGGTCGTGTCAGTTAATGTTTTCAAGCTGTCCTAGACACTCCTCTTGGCTGTCAGCTCAGTTTTTTCAAGTGTCTGACAAGCAGGTCCCTGGTTGAGCTAGGACAGTGGCATGACTTTGTTGAAATGACAATCTTGGGGCAGCTTGTATCTTAAATATCAACTGTGAGGTATTCTAAGGTATTATGACTCAAAGGCCAGGCTACATGCAAGCTGGGAAACTTGGGTTCTCCAGTCTCCCATTCAAATTCAGCATGCCAAAACTAGAACACGTTAAAGTCACTGAGGTTTTCTGAATGTTACTATCCTTCCTCCTTTTCCTCCACCCTGAAACCCCCCAACGTTAGAATTACTGTCTGATGATCATTTCTTAATCTTATTTCTGCATAGGAACAGCTGAGGTAAACAACAGCACTCAAGAAACAACTGGAGGCCACTAGCCCCAGCAGTTCAGCCTTTCTACCTCCAGGGACTACTGCTTTTGAGGGGGGCGGGGGGAAACTTAGGACTATCTTGTGCAAGGTTGCAATCTTGCCTTTCATTTATAAAAAAAATAAAAATAAATTAGGCTATACTTGAATGTTCATTGATAGCCTTCTTTTTTGCTTATCAGTTGTTCCCAGCCACAGCTGGTATGATATGTCTTTTTGCACTTCTTTCACCTATCATCACAGGCTGAGAAAATGTGCATAGATGAACATCCTGGGACTACTGGGTAAAAGAAAAGCGGAGTGATTTTGTCCTTAAATTTTAAGCCCCATGCTCCCCCAGTATTATTTTCTTGCATATAAATTTTGGGACAGCCACTGAGTCCTCTGCTGGGAGATGAAGCTGGAGGAGAGCTCAAGTCACATTGCCTGCCCGTCTCTACCCTTGCAGAGGCACGCGAGAGGGAAACGCTCCTTTCCGCGTTTGGGTTTGTATAGAGGAAAGCAGTGGCGCTGGGGCTCTTTGGGTGCTTGGGTGAGATTGAGTGGTGCCCATAGAGGGCTGGAAGTCACTTAAGAGCTGCCATGGGTGCCTGGCAGCGTGTGTGTTATTCTGGCCCCCGTCACCATGCTGTCCAGGCATGCAGGGGAACTGGTCCATCAGAGCTGTGGTGGGAGGCCCTACAGCTGAGTTTCATGTCCTACTGCTGCAAAATTAAGGACTCGAATAAAAAATCACCATTCAAGCTGTAAAAGTAATCACAGGCTGTGCCTGCACTTTCTTCTCTTGCAACCATTGTGATTTTTTTGGCCCCATCATTTTAGAAAAGCAAAGGCAAACAACGTGAGACAGCATCACTATCCTGAGTCTCATGACAATAGTGGATTTTAGCAAAGAAGAGGTAGAAACAACATCTCCACTGTCCTGTTTAAATTTTTCAGACTTTGGCATTGTTTGGATGTCAGAGTGGATCTGCCTTAAACTCTTGGATGGTAGCTTTGGTGAAAGGAGGAAAATGTTTCTCAGGTCAAGACAGGAAAACTCTCAGCTCATGTGCTGGGCTATGCCACTTCCATCAGCAAACACCAGCAACATCTGGCTTCTTCCCAGAGGCTGCATGAGCACAGTCAGGATTTATTAATTTATTCTCTCCCTCCAGGAAGAGCCCAGGGCAGTCCTGCGTTGCCAGCCACTCTGGGTGAGCAGCTGGGGTCCACACACCTAGTGCCTCACCCTGGGAAACCTGCTTGGCTGACCCTGGGCCCAGTGGTCTTCCTGCTCAGGGAATGGGCTCTGGGATGGGGCCATGACCAAAAGTGGCCCATTCACTTGCCTTTGCCATCACTGGGCTGGATCTCCGATGCATCGGGGCCCTGTGTCCCTCCATGATGTGGCCCAGGGGCACCAGATTATTCCTGCCTTCCCACTTTGCTGTGGGACCGGATGCTCCCCACCACTGCCCACCACATCCTCTCTGTTCCTCCAGCTTTCTCCATCTGTCTGTCCTACTGCCCATCACTATTTTTTTCTCCATCTCTGCCCTGCTCCCCATCCCTCTCTCTATCCCTCTGTGCCCCTTCCTGTCCTTTTTCTCTATCCTGCTGTCATGCTCTGTGTCACTGCTTTTCCTTTCTGTATCCCACTGTCCTTCTCCCGTGCAGCTCTTTTTCTCTTTATCCCTCTGTCCCACTCCTTGGCCCTTTTTTCTTCCTTCCCCTCTGCCCTGAAGCCCATTGCACAGGCACCAACTGTTCCCCACCAGACTGCCAAGCACTGTTCCAATAATGACTTCTGAGGTGCCCTAGGGGAAGGGGGACCATATGGGCACTCAGCCCCGTAGCAGACTCATTCCTGGGACTTTTGTGCCTTAATTAACAAATGACTGCTTTCTTGGGACTCATGGTTGTGCCTGCAGTCTCTTTGCACTTGGTAAGTGGCTGTTGCAGTGTCCAGGAGAAGAGTTGACATGCTGGGGGTGAGGCATCAGGCAGGTTCCAAGGCCCTTCAGACCCCTTTAGCATCCCTGGGGAACCCCAGTGCTACTCACAGGGCTGCAGGGGGTTTCCCTTGCATTGCTGTGGATGCTCGGGGTCTCCAGTCTGTTCCTGGGTTTGCTCTCAGCACCCCAAGATGACCTGGGTACATCCAGGGTCAAGGGCCAGGCCAGTATGAGCAGTGCTGGGAGCTGGGCTTCACATGGAGCCAGGGGTGCTTGCAGATGACAGCCTGCCAGCCACCCCGAGCCCCACAACAGGCATCGCAGCCACCTGGGTAGGCACCAAGGCTTTTTGTTTGTGCTTGGGTACACCTCAAGTTCTCCAAGCGCCTTTCTGCACACCCCTGAGCTCCCTGCGTGTCTCGCAGTGTGCCACCAAGACTTCTCTGTAGCCTTCTCTTACCCTGGAGTTTTCCTGGTGATTTTTTGGTGTACTTGGGGGTTATCCATCCTCCCCTCCACATGCTCCAGGAAGCTGGCTCTTTGCACCGTCAGCCCCTGATGTTTTTTTCTTCACTGTACCGTGCCCCAGAGCTCACTGCTTGGTCTCTCCTCCCTTTAACCACTTATCTCCATCCTCTCCCTTCTGTGCTCCCATGGCCCTGCCTTCAGCTTTGGGCAAGTGCTGGGACACCCCCGTTGCCCTGACGGTCCCAGCTGTCCCTGAGGGCACTCCTCATTCTTGTGCCCTGCTCCATGGCCTTCTTTTCTTCTTGCTCCACCTGTCAGGCCTGCTGCCTATCACTGTTTTTTTCTGCCCCTGTTCAGCTGGCTCTCCCTTTTTTCTTTTCTCTGTGTCTCCATCCTGCTTCCCTGTACCCATTTTTGCTCGTCCTCTGTCTCTATCCTGCAGTCTGCTGCTGGTTTTTCCTTTTCCATCTCTTTGTACAATCTGCATCCCTATCTGTTCCTCAATTCTTCAGGTGAGAAGGAGGAGGGACCTGGCGAGGGCAGTGACACCCCAGTTAGCCAGTGTGGCCCCCCAGCTCTCTGGAGGTTAAATCGAGGGACTGATGCCATGTTTGTGCAGAGCGGTTGGAGGGGAAGGAGAGTTTGCAGGGTCAGGCAGGCAGGGTTTTAAAGTCAGGGCTGTGAAGATGTCTGTTCAGGATCAGCCAGGTTTGGGCAGAGAGAGGGCGCGCAGTCCTTCCCATGTGATGTGTACATCTGGGCAGGGCTGTTCTAGCCTGCAGCTGTGCTCTGTGTCCTACACCATGCCTTCCTCAGGCATGGATGCTCACGTTTCTCTTTGTGCTCAGTGGGCATCTTGGTCGCCGTACCAAGGGTTCTTGAATAACTTGGCTCATCAGCATAGTGCCAATTGAATGCTTCTTGTATTTCATTAGAAGCTTAAAGCATGGATCTGTTTTGTATGTTTTGCACCTCAGAAGTTTCTGGAGGGTCACTGTGGCTCAAACACCCCTGCGGGGCATAGAGCCCATGACTCACTCTTCAGGGTCCGGGCCCTGATATACTGGATGTGTGGGATTAAAAGCAATAACATTAATTTACCTTTTGAGAGAATGAGTAGCATTTACAGATAGAAAATAACTCAACAGTCACTGGAACTAGACCAGCAGGAGATCCTCTTTCTTTTTTTAAGATGACTTAGCAAAGCAGTTGCAAAACCATTTGTGCTTAGAGATTTACTCTTTGGCACTACAAGACACTGTGTAGCTTGCTTGTGTTATTCCTGGAGGAAAAGTCCCCCATGAGTTTCACGAGGCCATCAACTCAAACTCCTCCAGTTACAAAGGAGCTTTAAACGTGCTGTTGCATGCAGGTGTTCTTTCATATGCTGTTCTTCCAAGGTAAACTGAAATGTAATCCCACCAAACCAGAGCCCCTGCTTACACATGTAAAGGGGCAAAATCTCCCATGGAAGTCAGCTGTTCTCCAGGTCCTCGTTACTACGTGTAGTCCTCCATGACCAGGAATGGGAAGTATATGCCTCCAGTGCATCCCATCCATGGACTTCCCAAGATAAACACCAAGATCACACCCTGACCAAGTTAATAACATTTCTCCAACTATTCATTTAGACAAGACAAACAAGCTGCCTTTTTGCCCTGCGTTAGTGGGTACAAAACAATCAGCTCAACCCTTGAAAGAGCCATAGATGTCTTCAGACAGCTGGCAGCTAAGGAGAGCAACTCTTTGTGATATTGCCTCTTTGGCTTGAGAAAAAGGCCAGAACTTCACTGCTTTTATGCTGTTGTCCTCTGCCCTAGGCGATTACTCTACTGACAGGTCCAAGAAATGCATGTATGCATGCCCACCATGTCCCTCTGGCATGGGAGCATCAAAGCAGATCTCCCTCTTGGTATGTGAATGCTGGGAAATGCATGCCCTTGCAGCGTGAGTGTCCTCTAGTGACAATCTGCTAGTCAGCTTCTTAACCAGGGCTAGTTAAAAGCCTATGTGGCAGGACACTACTGTTTCTGGACAAGCTTCCTTTATGTCCCATAGAAGCTCACTGATGATAACACTATTTCTAGCTTTGCTTGGGAGACAGATGAGACCAAACTCCTTGTATTATGGCTTGGCTTTCTGTGGGAAGGCAGAATGAAAACCTTGTGATGGTCACAGATGCAGCTGTCTTGGGCTGTGAGCTGTGCAAACTCCAGCAGAAAGCTCCTTTCTAAAGCGCTTGTAATCTAAACATAGGATAGAGACACAAGAGAAGTAGAAAAGAAGAGAAACAACAAAGAGCTCTGAGAAACAGGCATGGGCAGGGTGGTCATCCAGGAACATCACAATGCCTCTTCAGACACAAAGCCAAAGCTTATCCTGGTGGATGGACAAAGTACTTTGAAACCTCAAGTCCAGAGAAGCTAAAAAGATATCGAAAAATCCACATTTCTACCAGGTCACAGCATGGAATTCATACAGCCAATGTTAATCCCTATAGTAGGGAGAGCTTTCCTGTCAGATGCCAGCTTTTAGGCAACTCTAAATCACATCCACCTGTCCCTTCTCCCCAGGAAATGGTAAAAAAACAGCTCTGTAAGATAACGCTCAAAGTTCAGGGGTGTGCAGCCTTATGCGGCGATTAACCTGACAGATCACATCTATGTTCCTGTGGCATCCAAACAACACAAGAAATAGCTAGTGAAGTACTGGAAAAAAGTAATCTCCTTAAGTTAGTGGAACTTCAGGCCAACCACGGAAATGCTCTCCTTTGCCCTTCTCCAATGACTTCTTGCTACGTGTCCTCCCAAGACATGCAATGTGTTCCTGCTGCTTTGGAGTAAGCTCTCATGCTTATAAACAGTCCCACCAAAGAGCCATCTCTGTCAACAGTCTTTCATAAATGGGGATTTCCAGAAATTTCTCCCTCCTGGTGAGAACATGCACCGGAACTTTGTTATCAGAGAAGCACATGGGGAGTGCTCCTGGTTGGATGCAACTCCCTTGACAGATGCTTGTTCTCTCTTGGCCTGGAGGTCTGATACATGTCTTTCCACCCTTACTCCTCTGGGGAGAGGACCTTGGAGACTCTCTGGCTGCCAGACCCAAGGAATACTGCGGGACACCCCCGAGGAGCAGGGCCCTCCATCCCACCATGCTTTCCAGCCCTGGTGGGTCAGACAGGCCTGCAGCAGCCAAAGCTGGCCAAACCAGCCCAGAGCCCTGACACCACACCCACTCCTGCCCCATGGGGAACACCACCTCAGCTCTCTCCTGCCTGCCCAGGCAGGGCCCTGAGGCACCCCAAGCGAGGGGTCGGACAGGGCCGGGTCCGCAGGACAGCCTGGGTCCTGTGGGGCTAACCCAGGCACAGCGTTGCAGCCGAGACAACCCTGCTGACAGCACTCTGGCTTTCAGCGCTGCTTTGGCCATGTGGGAGGTGATGCTTTCCTTGCCCCAGGCTTTGGAGAAGGTCTTCAGGGAGTGGCACAGTGAACTTTGGTACTGCATGCACAGGCTGTTCAGCACCGGTACACAAACATGAAGCCTGCCCCTGCCTTCTGCCCAGGCAGCACTCCCCTCTTTTCCCTGTAACCTCCTGCCTTGCTCTATAGACTGGAAACATCGAGCAGGGGCAAGGCCATGGCTGGGGACAGCAGAAGGGTAGGAGCAAGGGCAGGGGCAGAAGCCAGAGTCAGGGCAAGGGCTGCTTCTGGGGCAGAGACATGGCCTCTGCACAGGCTGAGCCAGCTGCAAGGTTGGGGACAGGAGACACTTGTCACATGTTGTGCCTCCTTTGTGCCAGCTCTCTGTTTGATCGCCTCTCAGAGGTGTGAGAACAAGAGGCTGCTGATGGTCAGAGGACAGGGGCCAGCAAAGAAACCATGCAGTGGGCAGCAAAATGGGGGGCATGGGGCTACACACCCCCCACTGCAGGCAGGGCTGCCCCAGGATGGGCTGGGGCTGTCTGGCCCCAGAGCCCTCGCCCTGAGCTGCCAGCGGGAACCGGGAGCCACACGGTGTGGGGAGCCCTGCAGGTCTGCCTGTCTCTCACTGTTGTCTTCATTTCAGCTGCTGGTTTCTAGTGACATTAAATCACAGGAGTTTGTAGTCCTGTACAATATCTGGTCCTGCTGCCATTTTTGCTGGGGTGGTCTTTCAGCACTTCACTAAAAGGAAATTCTGTGCTTCAGACAGGCAAGAAAACTGCAGGTCCTGCTGCCAGACATTGTGAGAGTCTTCTTCCACTCTGACGACGTACAGCTGCTGTGGGAGCCTGAGCCCCATGGTTGGGAGCTCTGCAAGGACAGCTGCCCTTCAGCCCAGCCATGTGGGCAGAACTTGGACAGGGCTCTTTCCCTGGGCTCTTGCGGGGTGACTTCTGGGCTCTGCAGCCCAGCATGGATTCTCCCTGGCAGGTTGATGCTTCCAGGCAACCTGAGCTCCCCCATGCTGGGGCCCAGCTTGGCCCCTGTGCAAAGCACCTGCAGGCCAAGAGCTGCTCTCAGGGCACTGAGGGCTCCATCAGCTGCGCTGCCAGCCAGGAAGGAATAGTCCATTATATATTATTACATTGAATTATATATGACTAGAGTGAATTNTAATATATAATATATATTATAGAAGGAGGAAAAAAGCAGAAGCATGGCTGGGGTGGAGCAGGGACCAGACACCCAGGGTGGGATTCATTTCACTTCACTTTAGAAAAATCACAATAAAACAATCTGAGTAAGTCAACCAAAAATCACCCTGCTGTTGGCATCCAGGAACAGGCTGTGTGAATTGCACCTTTGAAGTCTCTGCTCCAGGCACCTGCTTCAGAATGGGCTAACTGGACGCGGAGGGGCCCATTTCTTTACTTGCACCGTAAGAAGAGCCTAATGACTCATTTAGACGAGGGCATCTGTGTTTGTTTAGTTTATTCACACCTCAGTAACCTAGAAGGAAAGGTAAAGACAAGTCAGTGGATGTCTAGGGGAACACGACACCCAGCTATATTTCACTTACAGCTGACTTTGAATTATATTCCCCTGGTTTAGACTTCTTCAATAAATTAAATGAGAAAAAGGGACCTAAGAAGTATATGGGAAGAAGAAGCTGCAAAGCACTTATGGTTCATCTTATACTGAGAAGCCCCAGATGAAACAGAAAAGAGAATCTAAAAAATTATTTTGCAAACTGCTGCTTCGACTTCTGTTTGCACAGAAAGTACTGACAATCTATTAAAAAGCTTTGTGCTTTATTAAAACAGTGTATTAAATACTGTTGATAATTATAAAGGGATCTCCATGCTTTTTAGTGCTGTAACGTGCCTACATCTCAAAGCCTTTTTGTGAACAAATTGTGTTGGCATTTGGGCTGACTTTTTAGAGGGAAACCAGGGCCTCCAGAAAATACTTGAATAAAAGACATTTGAGATCCTCAAGGAGTCAAAAAAAGTAAAAGCAAAATGCATGTCCCACTTCTTGAAAATAGTGCAGTCCTAAAAAGAAAGGTATACCTTTCTATAAAGAGCATGCAAATTCTCAGAAATTATGAATACAAACAGATAAACAGGTGTTACAGATGAACATGAAGTGGGGGCTTTTGCGTAGGGTTGGGTTTTTTTCCCATTCTCCACTACCAAAAGGTAGGGGAGTAGTTTCAGTATTTATTTTAGAAGGGATTTATTAACAGTATAAAAACTTCTATGGCAATTCTAAGTCAAGCACTTTCAAAACATTTGATGATAAACACATCTACATAAGATTCGCTCCCCCTCTTTCCCCTTAATTGAGGCAAAATAGTCATAATAAGAACAGCATATTCATATTTTTAACATATCTTCCTTTACTGCAAACTCTCAGAAGTCTAGAAAGTTAGGCATGTATGCTTACTGAAGTTTGTTTAGGAATACAACTAAAAATTGATTTCACAGTTACTGAAACAGATGTTGTGAATCAGCTTTCTAATTTGTAAGCCTTTGGCCTACATGAAGAAAGAAATGTAAATTTTTCTTAATTTATTTTCTTCATTTCAGTTCTAAATTACATTCCATTATTAACAGTGTGACCACCATATTATGAAATGGCAGCATGTCAGCAGAAATGTTTTCAGTAAAAATATCTCTGCCATTTACATTTCAAGCACCACATATTCTTGTCTAAGTACATACCTAACCGCTGAAGCCACTGGATTTAGTGTCCTAAGTAAATTCATATATCTGTCTAATAAGTGACGGCGGTGGGGTGGGAGCAAGAAGAGGTTGGATCAAAGTGAATCTCTTGACTCAGAAAAAAATTCAGACAAATGTTTTCAGTATTCTTTTGTCTAAGCAAATTTCGAGAGATCCAGTTGGAGTGCCTGAGTAAAAGAGTATGCATTTGCTTAAGAGAGCACAGTACTCTTAGGTGCTTAAAAGATGCATAAATTAACATGAAACCCAATAAAAACATACGAAAAGTATCGATAGAAACATGTCTTGTGGGAGATCTGCATGACATCAGACATCGCAAGCAGCAAGACAGGAGCACATGTAGTCATGCTCTGCAGTAGGGCTGTAAAAGTAGCTTTCACTGTAGCTACACTAGCATCCCACCATAAATGGATGTGTGTAGTATAAAACACTGATTGCTGTCCTCTGAGCTTCTTGCGTCAACTAGTATAACGAAAGCTTGGATAAGACTACTAAACCATATAGGATGGGCTGCTAACAAATAATGCCCTATCAATCAAACTGTCCTACAAAATAGGAGTACATGAAGACAAAGTGTCAAAACAAATGACAAAAAAAACACTAAAAAAGTTATGGGACCCAAGACAGCAAGTCAATCCCAAGAACTGCGGAAGAGAATGTTACCAGCTGCCATTAAAAAGCAAACACTGCAAGTGATGGGGTGGCAGAATCTTCTAGGGGAGAGGAAGCACTTGCAGGAACCAGGGCAGGGACTGTTTGCCAGATTCAAGAGTGGGAAGAAAGGGCTGAGCTGGAACCTGTCTAGACACTGTTCACAGAGGAAGAGAGGTAATGAGGGAGTGGATGAGTTGAAAACTGTCCAGTAAGTGTAGAGGGTCAAGTGTTGCTGGAATATACAGCATTTTTCTCTTCTAGTTCTTGTGTGGGTACTGGAAAGAAGGCAGCTGAAGTACACACTAGCTAAAACCCTTTTTATTGCCCACTTTAAGGTGCCTCTCAGCTGGAAGCCCAAGAAGGACCCCATGTTACACTTGATTCTTTATATACTCACATGTTTGTTTTTACAGTTTACATAACTTATTGGCTTTGGCCACAACATCGCTTGTTACCTTTCACTTTTGAGTATTTGTTCACGTGACCTCGCCACCCCATGCAAGCATGCTTAATGCATGTTTATTAGCAGAGTTTGCACTATTTTGTTGCAACCTTGCCACTTTCAGCTGGTTTGGTCTGGTTTCTTCTAAGAGCAGACCTGTTTGTACAGGAGAGGTCACTGCCGGTCAAGTTGTCTTGCACAGGTCTTGTAAGCCATCTTTACATTGGAGCTTTTTCTTCTGTCACAGCCTGCATAGTCCGTCCAGCTTCCTTAGGAAAAGGCTCCTTGGCTGGCATCTCCCCTTGGGGAGAGGAACTGTCCTTCAAGTCCAACTCCTGCCTAGGGCTGCCTCTGCCTTCTACTGTGGCACCCAGAGTGACCCTTGAAGGAGCTATACATGTCTGTGGTGGGGATATCGGTCCATGAGAGCTCCTCAGAAGAGGGTCCTTTTCCATCCCATGGTGATCTGGGAGGCTGAGTCACCAGAGGCAGGGCTTGCTTTAGTCTTGCTTGCAGATCTTGAGCTTAGACAGCTCTCCAACTTTGTTGTTCCAGTATCATCCCTCTTCCTGTGTCTGCCCTCTTGATACAGTTAAGGATGTCATTCCCCAGCCTGAGGAGCCAAAAAGGCCTGACCCCAACTCTCCTCCCTCCTCTGCCAGGCCCAGTCTTGGAAACCAGCTGGTAGCATCAAGGAGCTGTATCAAAGGGTGGGAAATTTAGGCAAGGAGCATGGGGCGGCATGGCCCTGGTTCTGCCTGGGGTCTGAGACAGCATTCCCAGAAAAGGTCATGGACATCTCTCCCCACCCCCTTCCCTCCCTCCATGCCTGACTAGTCAGGCAGCCCAAGCTCCAGCTGTGGATCTCTGGCTCCAGCTGTGCTCTGTCCCTCACCTTTCACCTTGGGGTGCAACAGGTGGGGAAGCTGCCGTGCATCCCAGAGCCTTCCTTCAGCCCTTGGATGAGCAAATCTCCCCTCTCACCTTACTTGCTGGAAACCCATAACCCCTCTCTGCCTCTTGGGGCTCAGGGTGAGTGGGCCAGACCGTGGTGGGAAGGCGGGGAAATCTCTTAGTCATTGGGGGGGACACCACAATAGAGGTGGGGTTTGTCCTGGCCTCTGGAGGGATTTCTGCCTGCAGGTTTGAGAGTAGCAACAGTTTTGAGGGACAGCCACATGTAAGTGAGGGTATCCAGTGTGTCTGTTCTGCTCCCAGAGCAGGGAACGTCCCACAGCCCAATCTCTGGGTCCCAGCACCCCAACAGCCTGGGCCCCACAAGCCCCCCATGCACAGGGAGTGCCTGGGGACCCCTAACCTCCCATGGAGATTGTGTGGCACAATGGGACAGCACAGCCTGGCCGTGCCCTGGGGGACTGCAGCCACAAGATTGGGGCCATGCTGGCCAAGGGCTCCCTGGGGCACTGTGCCCTGTGGGATGGTTCTCATCTTCCAGCCAGTGTCACAGGCTTCCCTCCAGCCCCTACCCAGCCCAGAGCTTGCTCCTCTCCCAGGAGTGGGGCAGGAGGGGGCTGCCTGGGGGAAATGAGGTGTCAGAGTTCTGCTGTGTTTGCTCAGAGGAGACTATGCTCTGTAAATAGCCTGCCTTCAGCAGCTGTTGCGGTTGCTACTGCTGCTGTTGTTACTGCTGTCACGAGAGCTAATAAAACAGGATAGCAGGCAGAGCTCAGCCCCTTCGAGCTATTGCCTACTGAAGCCTTCCCACTCCACAGTTTCATCTCTTTGCCTGGCCTGACATGAGAAACCTCTCCCAAAGACATTTATATCCACTTTGCAGGGACCTCTGTCCCTGTGTCTCTGGCTTCTTGGTCCTTTGCTTTCTTTCAGGAGATGCAGCTGAACTGGTGCACCTGACTGGGGGAAATAGGAGTTACTGGCAGGCCCCAGAAGCTCTCTGGGGTTGGGAGGAGGCTCAGAACATTTGAGGGCAGTGCAAAGCCCACTGTGCAGGGAGCCAGGGCTCACACAAGCCTGGGACCGTCCCCCTGCAGCAGTGGGGCAGGATGGGGTCCCTCTGTGCCCCCCTCATACAAATGCCTGCCATTGGAGCACGTCTAGCTCAGTCACTTGCCCTGCACCTGGCACACTCATCTCCCAGGACTGCCGGAGCCCTCGGTGCTGCAGGTGCCCAGGGGAACCCCCCAGCCCTGGCACCTGGGCCCTTGCTGGTGCCCCCTGCACAGCAGGACCCCGTCTTAGCATGGTGTTCAACCCAGAAAGGGTCTTGACTCCCTCTTACAGCTCCATCCTCACCTCTGTCCAGGAATAGGACTGTGCAAGGTGGGAGCGCGGGCTGTGTTTGAGCAAACTGCAGAGTCTTCAGTTTGGATCAGACACATGGTGGGAAACCTAGGACAGGGGGCCAGAGGCTCACATGGGCTTATGGCAGTGCCGGCGTGCACAGCAGCCCAAGGGCCGAAACCACATTTCTGCTGGTGGGCTCTCTGTGCCCCCTCCTCCCCTCAGTGTCCCCCTTTTCCCCTGCTACCCCTGCACTGTGTCCCTGGGCAAGTGCCGGGGGGGTCCCAGCATGGTGGGACACCAGGGGCCACAGCTTGTTTTGGTGGTACGGTCAGTGCTATCCTGGGCTGTCCAGCTGGTGCTGGAGGTGGTCATGCTGTGGTGGGAGGGGAGGCAAGGAGATCCCCATGGCCAGCAGGAGGGCATGGCCAGCCCCCAGGATCCCATGGGGAGACCCCTGCTCTGGGGTTTGTCCAGGCATGACTCCCTTGTCACCAGCCTGGGAAGATCTGATCTGGCAGCCCCCAGCCTCCGTGTCACCCCCATGTGCTCCCACCAACAATGAGGATGCCAGGAGGGAAAAAAAAAGATACACTCCCCTTTAGGCATTTTCTGATGAGCTTTATTTAATTAAGTCCTTGGTGCTGGCTAGGGCCAGCTATTGCAGAGGGGCTCCTCCAGTGCCTGCCTCACCTGCAGGTACTTGTCCTCCTGCAGTCCCAAGAAAACTGGAATGACACAGGCAGTGCTGTGGGGACCTGGTCCCAGCCAAGTGCTCCACAGGCCACCCTGCTCTAGGTAGCCTTTCTACAGGGATCTTCCCACAAAAAAAAAAGACATCCTAAGTAGCAGTATCTCAGTAAAACCCCTCTGAACCCTTCCTTCCCCACTTCCTGCCTTACCTCAGCAAAGAAAGCTGTAGCTGTGTCACAATCCACTGTTGGGTTGCACAATTTGACATAAGTTCAGCCCCCTTGCTTACTAACCAACCTCAGATAATTCTGGGTGGCTGGGCTTAACTTCTGAGTGATATTCAATTGGATGTGTTATCATCACCAGATTTGTTGTATTCTCTGGAACAGAATTAAGACTCAAAACGGAGTCAAGTGCCAAGTCGCTTTATTTGGCCACCAGCAAGTACGCAAGAGAAAAGGAGAGAAAGAGTGGAAAAAAAAGGGAAAGAGAGAGAGAGAGAGAGAGAGTGAGTTGCAATAGGTACCACCGTGGATCTGTGGTGTCCCATCAGTCCGATGTCTCTTCAGTCCGGTGGGGGAACAATCCAACTGGTCTCCGCTGGTTCTGCCTTTTATAGCATTGTTTCGTTGCATAGTCAATGAGCTGGTTTGCATAGCCACACCTCCCACTCGGCAGTAGGGCGCATGCGCAGTATCATCACTAGAGGGCGCTCAACGGTTCCACAGGGTTCCGGGGGGTCCAAGCCCCCCTCCCATCTGTTGTAAGATGACCCTGGGGCCAGGCGCACGTGCAGAGGGCTGGGCCTATGTGCTCCAAGACAACAAGATATAGATATATACCCTCAGTTGCTGCCGTGGTGAAGCCTTGGTAGTCAAGCCATTCTGCCGACAATGTTGAGACAAGTTTCTAGTCCCTTACAAGCTGTCACCTCCAGTTTAACTGAGCAGGAATCCAGCCATGCCAAGAGGGTCTGCACCAGACAGGGTGACACGAGCCCTGCGTGGAACAGGACACTGTGCAAGGGAGCACAAGCAAGGGACACACAGTGAGCAGCAAGGCCACAGGCCAGGTCTCCAAAATTCATGCAGACAGTATTCTTTAGCTCAGGACGGCTTCCCAGGCATGCTGGAAGGGTCCCAGCAGCCATTTCACTGGGCAAAGCCCCGCAGGAGGTGGCCAGGTGCATCCCTGGGGCTCTTACCTGGTCAGGAGACACACCCCCTCAGAGTGAGCCAGGGGGTCTTCCAGGCAAGCCCACACTGCCGGATTCAGGAGCAGCCGCATCCATTTGTCTGCAATGCATTTGCCTAGCACCGACTATGCAGCCAAAAGGAAAAGCCTGGCAAAAGAAAACAAATCAAAACACAGTCAAACAAAACAAAACAAATCAAGACAACACCACCACCACCACAAACCCAAAGAAATCTCAAATCACAGCAGGTTAGGGGAAAATTTCTTTTTAGCAGAGATAAATACCCCTGAAATGATGCTTCATAGCCTTCAAGACTGCAGCTAACAACACTGGCATTTTCTTCATACTCCAAACCCACTGAAGCAGAAGAAAACCCACACCCCTAGAATGGCTCCATGCTAGATTATGAAGGCAACACCTTCTCACCAGCATTTTGCGAAGAATGATGACAGTGCCCACGAGAGTCACACACCCCTGCAGTGAGGGTCTGTTGAGGGAGTGCAATGCTATTGTGCAGGCAAGGGTATGCAGGAGGCATACCCTTGCAGATGACAGAAATCTGCGGTATGCGCTGCGTAAGACCTTCTTCCCTGGGAACAGGAGTTTTTCCATGACCACTGGTTTGCACTTTTAGGAAGCAGGGCAGACAAAGTGCTCCCACTACCTCATCAACGCAAATGTCTTGGCAAGGAGAGATGATGCCAGCCCCTCCAAGAGCCCCTTCACCTCCTTAACTGCAGGGCTTCTCCTAAAGGACCCGATCCTCAAGGTACTTCTACAGTTTAGTAGACAGGTTTAGGAAGCACAGAGAAGTGTGT
>VZTV01096633.1:0-27343 GCA_013400875.1 Anhinga rufa | reverse complement strand
AGCTTTCCTATGTCGAATAGCTTAACCCTTGTCATATTTGAGCTGGCTTCATAAACTACTCTGATCAGGAATGTGTGTTACCTTGGTCACTACTATTGTTAGGCTGGTTTCTATTTTCTCTGAGGACCGGCTGAAAATGCTGTGTAATTGTTTGAGATGAGGAGTCTGCTATCATGAGCACTTGTATCGCACTGAATTTTGAAATTCTGCTAAATTCATGTGCTAAGGCCTGGTTTTAGAATTAACTTGGAATTTCTGGAAGATGCCCATGATGGGAGCACTTCTTACATTCAGGTGCCATGTGTCCTTGGAAAATTACATTCCGTGTGTACCCCACAGAGTTAACTTTAAATAGGTGGAAAGGTGAACAGTAGAAGACAGGAGAGGATTATCATTCGTGTCGTACATGAGATATATGGAGGATGAGTGCCCCAGCCTTCGCTAAGAGTCTCTTGCAGAGTTACCCCCATCCCTTGAGTCAGTTTGGTGTAATTGCCACCAGAATACTGCCTTTCGCTGCAATGGTCCCTGTTGAATATCACCTTTTAAAGGCTTCTCGTGGTTGTCACTTACTAGGGACTGAAGTACTGGCAGTAGTGCAGACTTCTCCACTGCTCTGGCTTCCTTCCTAAAAGGAGAAGCCTACACAGTGGGTTTGGTCCCCTGCATGGATACGTAAGCTCTCTGAGAATCACCACGGTGGCTATCAAATGCACACTGGGTTTTCAGTGCACCCAGTGGGATAAAAGCACCCGGGCCTACTTAAAGCGACCCTGTAAGCAGTCATCACCTGGTGGCAGCTTTTTCTTTTACATACTGGGCTGCATTCAGATCTGTGACCTAGAGGTTAAGGGCTCTGCGTCTCCTACTTTAATTCTTCAGCCCCTTCGAACCAGTTTATTTTCCTGCACCCAGTGGTAAATGAAAATGTTTTATTCTTGTTTCCTCTCTCACATTGAATAGCAGAGGAAAATTGAGCCAAAGCACTTGAATTCTAGTTGTTTGTTATGACTTGGTCCCAGCTAAAAGTTTTTGAGTAAATGACCTTTTAGGGAGAAAGCGAAAGATGCCAATGGACTGGCAAAACCAAAGAAAAAAAGCCTATTGCCTTTGAGTGGAGGCTTCATTTTCTGAAAAGGCAAAAACATTTGGCAGTTTTTGTTTTAAGCTATTTGGCTGAAATGAAATAGTGTTCATTTTACGTGTTTTAGAAGGTAAACTGAAGTAAATATGGCAGCAAAATATAATTTCAATATGATAACTGAAAATGTATTCACTTCTAAGAAATATTTTAAAATATTTTGTCTGAAACCGAATTTTGAGAAATTTATGGCAAGTTGTAACGGAGCCTACATTTTTCACGTGCAATAAATTGTCAGTTATAGTAATAACTATGGGTATACAGTAAAATATACATATATTTCTCCCTTTTACAGAGTAAATCATGGGAGAACCAGTAGAGAATAGATGAGGCAGAATTTAAGATGACCATTTACAAGCAGTAGTGCTATGTGGTGTTCTGCTTATTCTGCAGTGAACTCCTGGGGAGTTCAAGATTTCCACAGTCCCGTGCTCTCTTTCAGGTTGCTGCCCTGTAAAGCCAGTCTGTAAATCATGGCTCAGAGCTGGCAGCTTTGCATAGTGGTATTGATGGAGAGAAACCTGTATTGGATGGGTAAAGCTGATCGTTACCTCTGCAACCGTGTGCCTTGATATGCTCTGCAGTCTTTTCCATGGACTACTTTCCTCTTGAGTTTCTCCTCGGGTATAAGAGGACCTGCCTGGCTGTAAATCACTGTCAATATGCATTATATTGCCTCTTCTGGGCTCGATTCAGTATGTGATGCTGATCTTTCCCAACTTCAAGCGGTAGGATCTGGCTTGGCAGCCCAGGCTGTAGACTGTCAAGTCTTCTGTTCCAGTCCAATCCCCAGCGCTGACCAAGGCGGTGGAAAGCACGTGCCACGTTCACGTGAGAGTTTAAAGTGAACCGCCTAGTTGTAACCAGGCCTGCTGTGGTAAAGACTCCCCTACTCTTCCAGTGCAACAGAACTGTCTTTCCTTGACTATGACAGATGCAGATAAATTGGTGAATATTTTAATACCCACGTGCCACCCAAACTGCAAGACCAATGTTGGCAAAGAAGTCCCAGGCAGAAGAGGGGAAATCCTTTGGAAAAAAAAAAAAAGAGGGAAGGAACATTTTACGCTTATAATAATGTTGCACCTATTTTGTTTTCCAAAAGGTTGTTTCTACATTAAATAGCAGCAAAAGTCGTACAGCCTCAGCATGCACATGTGCACGCAGACTTGCCTAGAAACAACAACAAAACAAAATGAAGGTAGTTTGGAGGCATTTCCTGGGAAAAAGATTCATGATTCTGTTTCCATGGAAGCGACAGCACATCCCAAGTGGCAGCGAGAGCTGACAGAGCGCAGCTAGGAGAGTTAAAGTGCCATCTACTTCTTCCTAGCAGAGTAGGGGGGCAGAGGTGGGGGGAATCACTTTTAAAAAGAATACAGAAAAATTTAAAAGGACAGATGGACATATGGTTAAATGGAAAGTCTGGAGATCTGGGTTGGTTCTCAGCTCTGCCGTAAGCTTCCTGTGTCCCTTTGGGCAACTCACATAAGACATCTTCCAACTCCTGCTGAAATCAATAATTGATTTCATTGGGCATTAAATCAGAGCCTTAAGCATTCTGGACAGTGTTCAGATTGTCTCCTTTGGCACCCAAGCAGTCTATGATGTTTTAAGTTCAAGTCCAGCTTAGTTTCCCTGTCGATCTTTTTCTCTCTCCTTAGGAGTAAAATACTCTCTTCGTTTTGTATGGTTCCTCTGCTCCTCAAGACTAGGGCTTTTAATATATGCCTGTTCAGATCTTTATACAAAAATTGTTTGTTAAATCCAGTGCTAGCAACTTCACAGAACTAAAGATAAGGCACCGGCAGTCTTTCTTTGTCTTTGGATCAGATGCTTGAATTTTTTTATTTTCATCACTGAGTATTTTTTTAAATTCGTGTCCAGAGAAGGGCAATGAAGCTGGTGAAGGTTCTGGAGAGCAGGTCTTATGAGGAGAGGTTGAGGGAACTGGGGTTATTTAGCCTGGAGAAGAGGAGGCTGAGGGGAGCCCTCATCGCTCCCTGCAGCTGCCTGAGAGGGGGCTGTGGTGAGGGGGGGTCGGTCTCTTCTCCCAAGTTACCAGTGATGGGATGAGCGGAAACGGCCTCAAGCTGCACCAGGGGAGGTTTGGATTGGATATTAGGGAAAACTTCTTCACTGACAGAGTGGCCAGGCACTGGCACAGGCTGCCCAGAGCGGTGGGGGAGTCACCGTCCCTGGGGGTGTTCAAACACCACGTAGATGTGGCACTTCAGGACATGGTTTCGGAGACCTGGGGGTGCTGGGTTGGGGGTTGGACGTGATGATCCTTGAGGTCTTTTCCAATCTTAATGATTCTATGATTCTGTGATAATTTTAGATATGACATGATGAGCAGAAGTGTTAAAGAATGAGAGGGGGGTGAGAACGGATAAGGATTTTGGAAAGAAAATCACTCTGGAGGGTGTAAATATTAGTGATTGCATTGAAAATTCCTTCTCGGTACCTGTGACAAGCTGCGCCCAGAGACAGGAGAAGAAACTGAAAGGACTGCTGTTCTCATGTGGTAGGATCTGAGATTAATTGACTTCAGAAATGAAAGCACGGTGTAAACGGACAGGAGAATATCAAACTGCAGCTTATTACAAATGCTGTGTGTGGGTTTTTGTGATCTCCCATGTTCTGCTCTCTGATTCTTCCCTTCTTTCAACCTGAAAAAGTATAGTTGGCTCAGAAAAGCTTTTCTTTGTAATGTTTTAGGGGCATGAAGAGCAGGTTGCAACAAAATTCTTTCTTTTACAAAATTATTTTATCATTTTGGCAGAAGCTGACTCCGTCTGCTGTTTGAACTTAGCCTTTGACCACTGGGACAAAGCGTATGATGGAATCTCCATCTTTCCTCTTCTCCATAGTTTGACCAAGTGCTTTTTGGAAGATGTACTTTAACGAAGCAAGAGTAGGTGAGCTCACTGCAAGGGCAGTTGGTGTAATTCTCTAGCCTGTGCTATACAGGAGATTGATGGTGATCTGATGGCACTTGCTGACCTTAAAATCCAAGAAATAATTCTACAGGCTCCTGGGCGCGGGCAAGGACTTTTGCAGATCCCCACTAATAACAGTGGGCTTGCGCGATGCCTGGCTACAAGGACTTCCTTATGTAGTAAGAATCAAACCCGGTCTGTTGGTAGTGCACATACTATTCAATGCATTAATTAATATGACAGTTGAATTTCAATCCTCTTTCAAAGAGCTTTAGCTACTGCTACTTAGATATCACTGCAGTGCAGGGCCATATGAATCAGGCAGGGCAAATAGTTGTAGTGCTCTGGGTTACTGGTTGTTTTGGGGGGGTTTTAAATGGCTTCTGGCAATGCATTACACTGAGGTAAGTGCTTTGTTTCTCCCTCAAGTGGCACTCTGCTCCCTGGGGTTTCCTCATGAATGCTTGAGGAGAACGTCCACTCAGGTTTATTTTTGTTGTGCATGTACTATACAAGCTTTTGGCTGTCTTTGCCAAAGGAAAAGACAGGTTACTGCTACTTAAAAGAAATATTTTTAATTGCATAGTATTGATTTTCTCTTTTCTTGGTGGAGTGTATGTTCTGCTGTTGATGGATGTAGTAGAATACAGGGCTGGTTTATGGGGACAGATTAGCACTGAAATAACAATACAATCGAATGGGTTTGAAACCCATTCAGTTGTTTTGGTGCGAGTCTCTCTGTATGTCAGCCACCTAAAATTTGGCTTTCCTTTTGATTGATTTAATGTAATACGCATAACTGAGCATTTTCCTCTTCCATTATTATACTTTCTGCATTAATGTAACCCCATAGCAATATAACACAGCCATCAGCGTCTGTGCACTGATACGACATCTACATTTGCAGCTACTGTAGTTCGCGTGTTAGATCCCTCCTGTTGCGCTCTGTGACTTTGGAGGGAGGGCAGGGCTAGTGGAGATGGTCCTAGATTTTTACATCGCTACGCCTTGCAAAATAAAACACGCTGTAGAGCCCTCGGCATCCTCATATACACCTCAAGGGAAAAAGAGTAATTTTGTAAATGCTTGGATATAAACAGGTTAACATAGGAGTGTGGAGTATAACCCTTTCCTTTATCATTGCTCTTGTGTGTTATGATAATGTGTACTTCAGAGCTGGTAAAAGACATATGCCTGTTGATACAGGACCAGGGAGTTCTAAAATTGTTTTCACATTTAAATGTAAAGCAATTACTAATTTTTTTTTTCCTCTGCCTCATAACCTGAGAAGTGGAGCAGACATACAGGAAGTCTTACTTTTTATTTCACTCTGGTAGACTTGTAAAGCATGCAGCTCTGGTGTACAGTGCAACAAGAGTCAAATGAAACTTGAATTTTTTTTTTATTGCATTACTTGTAGCCCCATAATGCAGGCAGATACCTTTAGAGTAGGAAAGGGGCTAAGTTGAAAGAACAGCATGTTCTGACAGCTGACTGTACAGTCATTTCAAATAGACGTGCATTCTTGATGAGCAGTATATCAGTCCTAACACATGTATGTTTTTCTCTACGCTGGTTGTTCTCATCTGTCATATTTAGGGTACCGGGGAATGGAATTTAATTTTTTTCACCAATTGTTACCAACTGCTCAGTAAGACACTCCTCCAAGCCTGCGTGTTCTTTCATGGAGTCTAATTAATTTATTTGCAGAGCGTGTGTTTCTCTCCATGCTCATTCTGCAAAGGTGCTAAGTCTTGTAATCAGAGGGAAAGAACCTGAACACATTTGTTTCCACATTCTACATTTCAAAGCTGATTGAATGAGACCCAGCAGCACTGTGCTGGAAAAAGAGCTGTTCTTGTAGACCCACAACGGTGCTTAGGTCAGAACTATACAGAGTCAAGCCCTCCTCGTGCCTCGCTTTTCTACCCAGCCCCTGCAACACGTGCTCTATACTGCCAGCATAGGTAGGCAGTGCTTGACAAGCAAAATCTGGATCTATATATGCCCAGCTTTGTCTGTAGCAAAAGGCAGGCCATGCCACAGCCACTTGGTTTGCTCAAGGAAAGGGTGCAGTTTTCCACCCAGAAGTGGAATCTGAGGGAAAACCACTGAGTACATCTGTCACCAGTAATTAATAATCCACTACCTGATACCAGCCTGTGGCTCATATTTATGCACAGGCGTTTGGCAAATGTGATAGTTTATAGCCTCCATAAAGGGATGGGACACAGGTGAAGGTGAGCAGTGGTGTCTGTCTGCATCTCCCATCTTATCTTTGGGCTTTATACATGGGGTTCTACAGCCTGTCGTTGCAATTTTACATGAAAAAAAAAACAGGAGGAATGAGGATCCTAGATGGCTGCATGGAGTCTCTGGAGCATCTGCCTTTATTGGATCTCCACTCAGTTTCTGTAAGCGTGGCTGCCCAAAGATTTTTGGGGGTGGATGGGACTGAGGATGGGTTGCCGTTGTTTGACCATCATTTTTAAGGGCTAGGAGGACTCTGAGGATTTCATCTTCTGAAAGATATTGGTTTGACATGGTATCTCTGAGGTGTAGTTTCATAGCTGGATCCACATCCTTTAGCATTCCTTCATTTGGGGACAGCAGTTATTTTTAAGATTTTAAAATCATAACTGCTGCTATACTGAAGACATAAAGCTGCTGGTGAGGGGTTTATTGTAGGGTCAAGGCCTGAGACACTTGTTTATTTTCTGCAGAAGCCGAATGTGCTGTACCCTAAATCACTTTGTTAGTCTCTGTAAGCTGTATGGTATCCTAAATAAGTGTATTTAAATGTGCTGAAAGGCACCTAATGAAACAGATGGCAAAATACCTCTGAGTATTTCAACTTTTCAGGCACCTTCTGACATAGAGACACGACTAGTTCAAGTTTGACTGTATTTGCTTATTTTACTCAAATATATATAAAGGCATTGTTAAAAAAGTCCATAATCTATGGTGCCTTTCTGGGGGAGGAGGAGGCAGGGAGAAGGAAATGGCGGGGAAGTGTGAGGCTGTACAGTAGCTCTAGAAAGAGAGTCCACACTGTCAGGGTTACAGTTTTTAGAGATCTTCCTGACCAAGCAATTTTTAATTTTTAAAGCTCAAGGCTTTAAAAAAATAAGGGAAAAAAAGCTGTTATTAATGATAATTTATTGTGGAAAAATATTTACATAGATAAAAACATTTCACTTGGCATGTTAGGACCAGGAATAAAACCCATCTCCTGTCCTGTAGCTCTCATATATTATTCATGCTTGCTGTTTGGCTCTTTTCATGTAGAGATCTCAAAGCATTTGGCAAATGAAGATGTAAATTGTTATCCTTAGCTTATACAGGAATGGCTTAGAGAGAGAAATGACCACACTGTAGGGTCCCTACTGTCCCAGTCCAGTGCCTTATCAACTGGATTCTGGAGATGGCATGTTTGTTAAGGGTGAAAAACATGATAGGATTAATTAGCTTAGAGGAAAAAGCAAGATGGAGAGGTTACTGGCAGGGAAAGAGAAACACAATACCAAACTTTGAGGGGATTTAGAAGAGACGGAGGAAGCAGATGCTGGATAAGGAGTGGGGAGATTTTTCTCTATGGTTGGAGTGGACTAAAATGATAGAAGCTGACAGTAACAGGAATATAAGATGTGTGTGCTCTGATTCCCAGGGCTGCCAGGCAGTGTTCGGGGAGCTGGACAGAACTTCCAGAAACAACCGTGTCCGTTGCTTTTTCAGAAACATGGTAGGCATTTAACCTGCAGCCCTTTAATATGCCAAGGGGCAGAGGCACCGAACTTGGTTTTGTACTTTGGTAATTAACAACAAATATCTAACCAACTTTGCAAATGGGAGAATTCGCACTTCAATGCCTTAGGAGTCTGCTGTTAAAATGTGACCCCTTTTCCTCGTTTGCAAATCGCCTGATGTACACCCCGTGTACAAATGATGCTAATGGTTCTGCTTTTGGGTATTCATAATATGCCCATCCAGGTGACAACACATCTTAAGTTTCTGAGACTAAAAATGTCACTCTGGGCCTGGAAGAATGTTTGATTTCATTCCAGGCATGAAATAACAAATTGCCTTTAATGGCAGCATCACCAGAAATAGGCCTCCATCGCTTTTTCATGTCACTTTCAAGTGCCTCGTTGATATTTTTATGGATTTTTATTATACAGCTTGTTATGCGGCAAGAACAACCATGCCAGGTTCTTGGGGATCAGCATGCAGGGGGGGCAAAGCTATAATAAGAACTCGTACGCTTGTGGTTTTAATATCTTTTACTTCAAAGCAAGGAGTTGATGTGATCTTTCATCATCTCAGCTGTTGTTTACCAGCTTCCTACAGATGCTGTTTGAACTAACAAACCCCACATTTCCTGGTTGGAGTGAGTAATTCCCTCGGTAGTTGCAATCCGTTCACTTGGAGGCTTAGTAGTCCTGATTGAATGATGCCACTAACAAGAAGGGGATAAACCATTTAAACGTTCAGTATCACCTTTCAGTCAAATAATAACTGGCCAAATTAGTTTGGCTTAGCTTCTCAGCCCTGCTCCTTATTTACTGCTTCGAGGGAAAACGGCCAACAAGTCCAGGGTTGTATTTGGGGTCAATTTACTCCGTGTATCAGAAACAGACAGACGTGTTCCTGATACAAGGGCTTCTCTTTGGCACTGATCTACGAACAGTGTTTTGTTTCCTGGCAGTCTTTTAAATCAGCTGAAATCTAGAAATTACAGATGAGGAAAGAGCTGCGAGGTCATCTGTTCTGAGAGGATCAGAGCAAGTTCTTTAGTGCCCGTGATTACAGTGTGTGAGTATCTGTAATGGAGAAACTAGCAGCAGTGGCAGACAGGTTCCTTTTTTTTTTTCCCCCTCTACCTCCTTTTTTTTCCCCTTTGCCTCAGCCCATCAGCGGAGTGGTCCTGCTACAGAAGTTGATGAAACTTTCAAATATACTGAAATACATAAATTATAATAAAAATGAGCTGAGGCGTATGTGTGCCAGATTGGCTCTTCAAACAGGCTTTTCCTTTCAGTGAACAGGATAGTAGCCAGCCAAGACTTCTTTCCCTGTTATTTATGTCTGAAAGCCCATTCCAATCTCTTTGTGTGCTTGTATGTATGTTTATGGTAGCAATATATTATTTAGCTGCAGAGACATCAGAACATTACGCGTGTGTACCTCTCACATACAGTGTCCCTGTCCCAAGTAGCGAATGGTCTGAGCAAGGAGGTGTTGGGGAAGAAAAGCGGATTTGGGAAGTGACTTGCTCAGGGTTATTTAGCAAGTCAGTGGCAGCGATGGGAAACAGAACATGATTCTATGGGCCACATTTTGTTCTCTAACGCATGCTGTTTGATGGAGTTTTATTGGTGAAGAAATCACAGAATCCCAGCACGGCGGGGGCTGGCAGGGCCCTCCGGAGCTGCCCCCGTCCAGCCCCTGCGTGAGCAGCACCCCCAGAGCAGGGGCACAGGACCGCGTCCAGGCGGGGTGGGAATGGCTCCAGGGAAGGAGACTCCACAGCCTCTCTGGGCAGCCTGGGCCGCTGCTCTGGCACCCGCACAGCAAAGGGGTTTTGCCTCAGATTTCAGTGGAACTTCCCGTGTTCCAGCTTGTGCCCGTTGTTTAAAGTTGAGATTTGTGATAGACTTAGGCAATATGCTGCAGGAATCAGTGCTGAATTGAAAATCCTCTGCCTCTACAAAGGGTGATCTTGCTGTAATGAGTTCCACAGTGCTAAAGAGCAGTGGTGGCCAGTAATCATAATTTTAGATTTATAGGCAATTTATACATACATATGTGTATATATATCTCAGTTTAAATAATATGAATCCCAAGAAGATGCGAGTCAGGAACTGTGTGATAGTCTATGGAGCGTAACTGTGCTGAAGGGCCATGATTCCCTTTGGTTGTTCTGAGCATACTTCTGGAGCCTCTGCAGGCTCCCTTCCTCCTTTTCCAAGCATTTATTTGGAAAATTTTAGGTTTGGAAGCACTTAGGCACAGCCAGCTGAAAATGCCCCTTTTTGGGTGCTAGCAGGTTACAATCAATACCACATGTTCGTAGACTCTTGTCTCCAGAATTGACCTGAAAGAGAAACTTAACTGATTTTCAAAGCCATCGGTGCACCTAGCAAAATAAACGCTCTGTAGGACAACTTCCATGTTATTTCTGTGTTGACTTTCTTGTTTTTTCCCCTGCCAAACAGCCACCTCTTGGAGCAAAAGGCAAAACCACCCTGTTGGAGTCTACCCTGCTCTTAATATTTCCTAATAAAGCAGCATTCTAAAATGAAAAGGAATTTTTTGAAGGAGTGCATGTGGGAAAATGATGGAGAGTCTTGTTTCACACAGATCCAAGAATAATTTTTCCACTGTTCAGGATGCTGCTTGGCTATTTAGTCTGCATCAGAGGCATGGGACCTTTATCAATCAAAGAGCCACTTTGTCATTAAATGGAATCTGTGAGTCGCAGTGAGATTAAACTCCATGTAGAATCTGTGAAATAAGGGTCTGATTCTCAGTTACACTAAGGCTCCTTTGTGCACCTACAGTGGCATAAGGCCCCCAAGACTTTATTTTGTATCAGATCTTTCATAAAATCTATTCACCCAAAGTGCTTTAGGGTTAAAATTAATTCAGTTAATGAGTTAAATAACTGCCAAGGGAGAGAGAAATTAAGAGTCATGGGCAAGGGGGAAAAGAGATGCTTCCAGCTGAGTTTAGAAGAGAGTGTGAATGAGTTGAAGGGGAAAAGAGATGCAAAGAAGATGCGCTGATGGGCAAGAGCTGCAGAGGAGAAGGCTCTTATGCCCTGGGGGTCAAATTATATGAAGAAGGAGGAAGGGCCCTCTTTCTGCAGGAGTATTGCTACCAACGGAAGTTGATTTAACACACGTTACAGAGGTAGCAATATAAGCTAAGGTTTTCACTTACTGTAGCTAGTTGCTATAAAGTCTGCATAGGCTGTACAAACATTCATCTTTTATTGTTTGTTTATAATGCAATAGAAATTACTCCTGGAGTAGATTCCTATTGCATCAGGCATTTTGGGAAAAAGAAAGACAGTCTCTGACTAGGTTCTTTGACTCCCAGGATGGTTTGGGCCAGGTAGAACTGTAACAGTTCCAGCTCCAGTAAAGGGGGTATCCTATTGTTAAGTTCTCCCCGACCTCATCAAAGCAAGGCCTGTTGTAGGGCTGTGTGGATAATCTGCCTCTGGCAAACAGCTAAGGAGAGGCTCTCTCCTGAAGCCCTGGATTACTTACCTACCACCTTCAGGACTGGATAGAGCTGTAGTCTCCCTCCGGGTAAGATCTGCAAGTATTCTTTCCTGTTCGGCTGGATCGACAGATAGCGGTGAGGACTAAAAGATGCGCTAAAAGTTGCTTCCCTTTATCAGTAGCAATGTACAGCTTGAGACTATGCTTAAAAGACAGATTTTGTAGCCAGTCTAAACCAAATGGTACCAGTGTTTGTGTTCTCTCCGCATCCACAGACTGGCTCACATCTGTTAAGTCTGGAAGAGGGTAGGGTAGTGCACTTTCAGAGCTTGCCACCTTGTATTACTTTACATAAGTGCAGATATTTATTTTCTTCTATTTAAATGTTCTTTTTCTCTTTTTTTTTTGTATTCTGACAATGTTTCTATAGATAAATTACTTTCTGCAAACTAAAAAGAATAAAATTGAGCATGTGTACATTTTCCATTCCTCTTAATTTTTAAGAAAGAAAAAATGTCACAGTCCCCACAGTAGCAATAATTTTATTTATAGATCATATTAACCAGAACCAGAAGAACAAAGCTTAATTGGGCACAGAAATATGTGGACAGGCACCTAGAAGAAGCTACAAAATATTTTAATCATGCTGAGCGCCACATCTTGAACTCTACTGGAGACAGTGGAGTTTGTGTATCTCTTTCATCTTACTACTACTTTGAAGTCTTGGAAGTAACTGCTAGGTAGTGTGGCACTGGAGGCCCTGTACCAAAGGCAACCCAGAACTTGGAATGGACTTACTTAGCTTTTTCCAGAAAGGTGGATAAATTAACTTCTCCTGTACCTACATTCCTCTCTGTCTTTAGCAAGCCTTTCATTAATATTTGTTGGACTCCTCTGGATCTGAATCTATCAATGGTCTAGACAACAAAGAGTATTGGAACAGATGTTTTTCAGGTGAACCATTCTTTCCTGATTTTAATAGAAGGTCTAACTTCACGCGAGGCAGGACTTTATCTTAAGTGGCTCTGAACCTAAAAGAAACTGCTAAAACAAGCTTTAAACAACTCACAGTTCCTAGCATGGTTAGACTGATGACGTTCCTTACGCTTTAAGCAGCCTCTGAGGCTCACAAACAGAAGTTTTACATTTAATAGTTTGGATACTAACAGCCTTGATTCATTTCCCTCAGTTTTATATCATTGCTCTATCATGGTGTGATTGTAGTGCAGGAAGGTGCCTTGGAAGCTTGGAGAATAGTAAATGCAGACCTGGCTTTGCTCAGCAGAACTTGTTCAGGGCTTTACAAGAAATTTTCAGACAAACTCATCTGACAAAGGTTGGTTTAAAAAAAACCCCACAAAACCCCAAAAGCCCAAGTGCCTTATTTGAGGAATGTAAATAAAACACGTCCTGGATATTCTCTTAACTGGGATATAGTCAGCCTTTGGGTGACGTAAGAGGGAATTTGCCCTCACTTAATGTTCACTCTGTGTGAAGTTTGCTGTTATGTCCCAAATTATTGGGAGCTCTTTAAATCAAGGCAGTGAGAATGGATAGTGAGAGAGTGAACTGTGAGCTTTATTGATTGTATCTACACAGCATGGGGCTGAAAAATGCCTCCCTTTACATGTGGGTGGGTTCAGCATTAAACACAAGGAGGATTCTCCTGAGACACATTTCTTCCAAAGTCCCGCTTAGAAATTTGGGGGAAGGATTCCCAGGACATTGTGTGTTGCAAGTTCTGCTTGAGAAGGTCCTATAAAACAGCTCTGGGTAAGACAGACATCCGCAAGGGTTTTCCTGCAGGCCCTAGAGCTTGAAAAGGCTCATATTTCCATAAATCCTTTTGAGAACCCAGAGGCAGGATTTGGATTTAACATGCTGAGTTTGTGCCAGTTTGCCAGGTCTAAAACTAGAACCGGGTGCCCGTTTTGAGAGACAAGAAAATGTAAAATTATTTTCTAGACTTGATATAATGCTGATCTAGTGCTGATACACTCATCTCTCCCATGCACTCCTTTTTCCTCTCGTGCATGCAAGTCTGGTCTCTGTAGCACAGGGATGAAAATATAAAAGTTTGTAAAACAGGGTCTGCCTCTGGTCTGTTGTTTTTGGATTCTCGTGCATCCCTCTGTTTGATTTGGCCATACCTAGAATCACAAAGTGTAAGCCTAAGTGAGTTTCTCTGCAAGCCTCATTTTCTCCTCATCTGTGAAACGGGATAGATAATTTCTGCCTTACAGGCATGTAAATTTTAATAGTTTAGTCCCCAGTTCAGCAAAGCACTTGAGCACATTCTGTTGGAGTAAATGGGATTTTAATTCTGTGATTACATTGTTTGGTGAACTAGGGCCACACTAAAATACTTTGAGATCACTGGAATTAGAGGTGTTACAGAGCTGTAAGGTGTCATTATCGGTATTTTGCAGTAAAATAAACCATGTGATATTTTTTTCCCCCTTACCTCCGACAAGTAATACAAGGGGTTTGAGTCATCTTAAACATGTAATTTAGACTTGAGAAATAGTCTGAGATGCTAGGGAATAATGGCTTGGCTGGTCGTTTTTGGTTTGTTTAGGTTTTTGTTTTTTTTAAATGCAAGAATGTGGTGGCCTAATGTGCTTTTCTGGACTTTGGGAATGCAGTTTCAGTTCCCTTCTCTACGTGGTTGAACCCACAGTTCTTAGATATGTGTGTCTGTCAGAGAATGGCTGTTAGTTCAGGGTTAGGAGTTCTTAATCTATCCTGTTACTAATCCTGCATTTTGCATAAATAATGTTATAATAGAAATAATATCCGTAAATGGGCAAACCCTAGCTTAGATAATTACACTAGTCCACTCTTTGTCTTGGTGGATAAAGTGTTTTCTGTGTTCTGCAACTGCAACGTCCACAGCTGGCTTGTTTCTAACACCAGAGCCACCAGCTGCAGAGAAGGAGAGCGGTAGAGAAGATCTCACACAGAGGAAGAATACAAGAGATCCCCAGAAAAAGCAGGAGGAGGCTGAAAAGGAAAAGGCAGTGGCGAGGCAGCTTGTTTATATCACCTCAGAGAGCTGATTGCATGCTTATCGCACACAGCACAAAGCTCAGTTGTCTAGACAATTGTCTAATTGTCTTTACTGGGTAAGTAGCAGCCCTGGTGACATTCCAGACCTTGACCTCTGCCCTGTCCAGCGCCAAAAAAGTGCCGTTAGGAATCATGTAACACTGGGTATTAAAGATTGTTGGAAAAGGCCATGGGGTCAACCTACTGTGGAGTTTTAGCAACAATGCTGACTATAGCCGAGTCTCTCTCCTTCCTCCCTTCCTCTTGAGACGGGCTTATTGTATGAGAGCGTCGGTATGATTCCTGTTCTTAAACTAAGAGATAAGGCTGTGCTAGAACCACGTGGGGCTGTGCTGGGAAGGAAGAATGTACAGTCTGAGACTGCTGAGGTACACCATCCTTCTTTTTATAAAGAGCGTGGGCAATCCTTGGTCAAGAAATGTGCTTCTCAATATTCTAGTTGGACACTGTGGCTTGGGATGTCAGAGGGTAAGTCTGCAAAGAGACTGCTAGCTAGAGCAACAGGGTTATAGGTGTTATAGCCCTATAAATAACAACGATGGCTGTGGATCAGGGATTTAGGAGACGGGAATCAGCGTGTCAGCCGCTGGTGAAAATCTGTACAAACCTGCTGAGGGGATGGTGAGGGAAAAGGCTGAAAAAGTTTATGATTGCGCTAGGAAATATCTGGGCTTTCAGAACATAGTCTGTATTCAAATCCCTTGCCTCCAAAAGGGACCCTGTGCATAACCTCTCCTATATGAGAATCCTCACAGTTACTGCTGTCAAAACCCCTACCTTCTGCACACCCCCGTCCACATAGCTGCCATTGGAAATGCGCTTTCTTGGCACGTTGGAAGATGAGGCCCTGAGCTTATAAACCGAGGGTCCAGTTCAGGGAGATAATTAAGCATATTGACAGTTTCAACTAGACCTCACATTAGAGATGTCCTGAAATACATTCTCAAGTTAGACTGGAAACCTGTCGTTTAATAACAGCTGGTCTTATCGCATGAGTTTGGTTTTTCTATGAGGTATGCAAGTTAAGTCTTTTCTTTTAAATAATGAGAAATTAGTTTGTTTGGGTTTTTTAATGAAGTAAACGTATAGAAATTCTTAGTGAACTCACCACCTGGTGCAAACTGAGGTAACTATGAAAATCAGTGGAGCTATGCCAGTTTACATCAGTTAAAGGTCCAACTTTCTATTCCCAGGCATGTTAAAGGTGTTACTGCGCAAATGACTGCAAAAATTATTGCTGAAAGGTTTTACGCTCAAAGGCAGATCAGGTATCTGGTCCAGGGAGGGTACATCCATGGCTGCAGAAGGAAATAAAGGAGAGAAAATTGTGAAGTGTTAACTGATATTTTTAGAAGCTTTATAATGACAGGTCACATTCCCAAGGACTATAAAGTGGCAAATCTAACACCAATTATTCAAGAGGGGCAAAAATATACAGCGAGCAATTATGGTTTAACACCAGTTGTGGGAAAAATATTAAAAACTATTTTATGGGGTTTGGGGAGTGAACAGCTTGGAAAGTGTAATTTGATTAGAGATGGCCAACATGGGTTTTTTGATGTGGGTTTTAACTAACTTAGGATTCTTCAAAGGTATTGCTGCCATGGGAGGCAATGGATCTTGATTGGATGGTGTGCACTTGCGCTACGTTTTTGAAGTGGCAAACTGGGAGGCAACTACAGAGCTCCTCTTAGTTTCATTGAGCTGTGCTCCTGAACCTAGCTGAAATGTGTTTAAATGAGGGGAATGATGAATCCTCTTAGCCAGGCAGGGGGGTGAAAGGCAGATTTTGTTTGAAGAAGTGAGATGAAGTGCATTTCTTTTTGCCTTCTACTTCCTGAAAGTCTTAAAGACCATCATACAGGGGGGGAAAAAATGGGAACGGGGCCAGCTGGACTGCCGTGCCAAGCTCTGTCACCTCGGGGAAGCTACTCCAGGGAAGGGTCTCTCAAATGGGCTTTTCTAGGTGTCTAATGGCAATTCAGGTGCTTTCTTGAGGTCATACATGGATCAGAGCAGTGTAACTGTATCAGTGGGGCTTTGCCTAGGCACACAAATCCTCTGCATGAATCAGTTTGAAAATAAAATGCTGATGTTCTTTGTGTTGCCTTTTTAAATTGCAGGCAGCAGCTCAGGGAATGTCTCTGTGGATTCCGCTCTTGCCTTGGCCACTGAGCCTGTGAGTCTGGCCAGGTCTCTCTCCTCTGCACTCTTGTTCCCTCTCAAATCTTCTCTGTAGTAAACAGGGGGTTGGAACAGCCTCCTGCCACGTGATGCACAGGAGCTAGCACGAGGTGTCCCTGGACTCAAAGTCCCCAGGGCTTCTCGATGCTGCTGGATAAAATCCCTAATATTAATAATAATAAAAATAGCTTTAAACAAAGAAACAGAGATAGGATTATACTCCTGAACTACCAAAAAGCAATTTAGGATCTGGTACAAGATTTGTGTGCCTTTAAAAAAAAAATATATATTTCAGAAGAGATTTGCTGATAATTTCAGGGATAAGGCTGGAAGTTAGGTTACTAAACTGTGTCTTAGGCTAAATAATTAACTGGATTTTTTTTCCTCTTTTCCCAAACTATGAAGCACCATAACTACATTGTTTAGCACTTCTGAAGGCAGGCTTTTTGGGCATGATACTTCAAAAGTGCTTGCGTGCTTTAGGATTTTAAGTTATGTAAGTGCTCTTGAGAATTTCTCTTTCCAGTATTGTCTTGCGTATGTATGGGAATTACATGTATTTTAGCTTGTTTTCTTCTGAAAGCAGAGGATGTACTGAGCAAGGAGGTAGCAGTGCCACCCCCTTTAGAAGGGCTTGTGTCGGTTTGAGGCCAGTAAATGGAGGATATACTTTTAATGCAGACAAATATAAAATGCTAAGTCTTGGGGGCAATGCACCAAACGTGAGACTACACATTAAATGGGAGAGCCATGCAGCATACTGATCAGGGAGGGGATTTGGGGGCTGTGGTAGAACAGTCCTTCAAGCCATCATGCCATCATATTGCTGCGGATTAAAAAGTAGTAGCATAGTGTAAAGCGTCAATAGGAAGGAGGAAAAAAACCCAGATTAAATGAATGATCATTTAATTGTTCCATTTCTTTGGTGAGGCTTCAAAACTAAGCTTGCTTCCTCCTACGGAGCAAAGTGCTTGCTCTGTTTGGGGGACTCGGACACAGAACAGAGTGCCGATTCCTTGGCTCTTCCTGGTATTTGTAACCGAGGACAGTCCGGTGCAGGTGAAATTATTTCCCCTCAGGAAACAGAGGCCAGAGGCCTTCTGTAGACAAATGGAAGTGTTTGGAATTACTAAAGGGCCTGAAATGGTGGAAGTAATAAGAAAAAGTGGAACTGAATGCTTGAGGGTTGGGAGTCAGCTGGCACGGTGCCGCCGGCGGCACTGGCCGAGAGCCGGGACCCCAACCCGACAGCCAGAAATGGCCTCTGGTCCTTTGCTCTCGGCCCCCGCACCACAGTAACACCTCGGTGTGCAAAGATTTCAACTGCTATCAGATGGGTTATGGACAAAGTAACACGGCTCCTGTGCCTACTCTCCAGTAATTAACATACTGTTAATATCTCCTAACATGCAACTCTGCAATTTCAGATTTCCCATTGAAATGTAATGAAGGTTATTTCCCGCAATGCCAGAAAGCGCCCTGCCTATTGTGTGTGGCAAACGTCTGATACGCGTCCTAGGAAAGGGATGGCATTAGGGTGTAATGAGAGTCTGTAGGACTTGTCCCACTTAATGAGGTTATTCCAAGATAAAGGTCTTTAAATTTCAAGTGATGAAAGATGAATCCTAATTCCTGAAAACAAAAGAGCTAACGCAAAATGGAGGGAAAGCTGGAGAAGGCAATGAGGAATCAATACAGCTGCTATGGACTTGATCGCTTCTGTGGGTCAAGTCAGTTAACCTTGTTTTTTTCCTTTATGCTCCTATCTGTTCACAAAGAATAACAAGTAGTCATCTTTTGACAAAAATGCCTTGTGGTGCTTCGGTGATAGATGCCACGTTAGGTGTAGAACTATTAACGAGGTTTAGAACAAATGGGGAAACTGAATTAAGCCTTGGCTCTCCTCTCTGCATCTCTGCATGCAAATTGAGTTTTGCCTCCACAGCTAATCAGCCTGCCCTTAAGCACCTCCAATGACAGGCGGTGCTTTTGGTTTCAAAAATTGAATTCTAAATATTTGAAATGTGTTTATTATTTTTAAAATCTGTTAATGTTGCCTGGGTAGACTCTAATATAAGATTTGTTGCTTGTGTATATTCTGCTCTGAAGTACCCCTTACTTAGGGTAAGGTATTTGCCTGGACATGATTTAGCCAACCCCTACACCAAGGGATCTGTAGTATAGCAGATGGGACACGGGGACAATGGGAAACTGAGGTAGGTAGAGCAGGGAGCGTTATTAACCTGTCACATGGAACAGGTCTCTTGGCGGGGGCCAGCAAACAGCCTTGGTCCCAGATTGACAGCGTTAGGCCGTATGCGACCCCCTGGATCAAACCCGTAATTCTCTGTTATGCAGATATACCCATTTTGGGAGGGAATAATTGGAATATTAGAATCCACGGATCCATCTTCTAACTCAAGATGCTTCTTCAGCTCAATTGTAAACTCTTTGGGGCCAGTGGTTGCCTTCTGGTTTTTGTGATTATATACACCATAACACAACGGAGTCATGGTCCATGACCGGCTTCCCTAGGTGCTGCTTCAGTACAAATAATAATAACTACACTAAATTGCCGTGTCCTGCAAGGAAATTGTTGGGAAACGTTGAGCGACAGCGTGCGTATGTTATTGTAAAAACAGAAATGTTTACTCATTATATTTAAATAGGTTTGGATCATTGTGGATGAAAGTGAAACAAGATGTAAGCCTGCAATGACATGCATAAATACATAATTAAGTATATTTCCTTTCCATATGGAGAGGATTAGCTTCCTTGCCTCAGCAGGGAGTTGCTTTATTTGGTGTCTGCTTTGGTGTCCCTTTCCTTTTGACAGCTTACAGAGGTACACTGAAAGGGAATTTCACTCACTGGCTAATGAATGTTGGAATAAGGACTTTGAGGGCATGTGGAAGACAGTAAGTGATTACCTCAGAAAACACAAGTTTAGGGACCGTAAGGGCTGTCCTATTATCCTGACTTCTCTTTTTGACCTTAAGTGGGCCCTATGGGATGATATTGCCCACCTTACCAAGACTTATTGCTTAGTCATAAATCGAGACAGAGAGAGAGAGAGATGTGTCTAGTAAATGCTGAAGTGTCAGCAAAAGCTCCTTAACTCAGGTTTCATAACTTGAGAAATATTTTATCACCCTTGTGAGCCAAACCTCTGAAAAATCAATAGAACTTGAGAGTTGCCTGTATTGATCTGAAAGGCTGAGTTGTATTGAAATATTCATGGCGCTATGTGTGTGTGTTTGTGTATGTGTGGCTCGGGATGGAGATGTAGGTAGCTTTCAGAGTGAAACATTCTCATTTTTCATTTAAACTAGATTAAGACTATTAGGTGACTTGCAAGGCATATACTTAAAAGGGAATGAATTTGTTTGTCTTACAACCAGGCTTCTGACAGAGAGAAATGCATTCTCATTATTATTATTTTTCTTAAATGACAAACTGTTGGGAGGAAGAAGTCAAGGAGATCTGATAAAATTAGCACCACATTCTCTTGGGGATCTCTGGGCTTGCTTTGTTTGCAAAGCCAATTTGGACACTGCGTCTTTGATCTTCACTTTCAGTATTTGAGCAGGCATGTTTAGTATCACTCATTTCACAGGAGATTTGGGATTCAAGTTTCTTCAACAATCTAAAAAGCAGTACATTAGAAGGGGAATTGTCTGCCAGTCGTCTTAGAATCTCAATACCCTTGATACTAATTTGATGTGATGCATTTCACCAGATGTGTCTACCTGAACGATGTTTTATGCCCAAGAGGTTTGTGCTACTGTAGAGCATTAAACTTGGCTCTTCCCCCCCCTTCCTCCCCTCCCTTTTTCTTCCAAGAGCAATTGAATGAAAAGCATCCATAATTTTAATCTGCATATAGGTGTGACACGTTACAAACGTTTGGAAGGAAGAGAGCGTGTCAGGCAGGATTCATGCAGAGTAGAACAGAACCACGAAGAAAAGCACTGCCAATAACGCTTCAAAGATATTTTAAGACACTGATGCTTATGTATAGGCTAATAGAATAATAGGTTCACCCAAATTCTAAGACCTGCCTTTTTACTCCTTTCCTACAGTACCTTTGTCACTTCTAGGGCATAGGTTCAAGTCTCTGCTGATCCCACAGACTTCTTTGCGCAAATCACTTAGGGGCATGATACTTCAGGGCATTCAGGTGTTCAAGTGTCATCGATTTTTGTGTGTGTCTTCGTGTGTCAGAGCCATTCCTGTAAAACCACCGCAAGCGAATGCCGCAGCGCTGCCCTGCTTTGCTGAACCTGAATGCTTGTGAGGATTCAACAACTGTGATATCTAGTGACTCCGGTCACGTAAATTCTTCAGACAGATACATAGTTGTGGATGCGAAGGGAGAGGGTGAGTGGAGAAAGGAGAAATGGAAAAAAGAAAATGTAACAACTATTCTTTAAGAAAAAATATTGGCCATATTGGCGGGCAGTGGGCTGAAAGTGCTGTTATGGGAATAGACACCTCCAAAATCTTTATGAAAAAAGACACGTAATGCAGGCTATCAAGGGTTTGTGTGAGGTTATGGAGTCCAGATCTCAAACGAGAGGGGAAAATAACGGCAATTAGAACTCTCAACTCTCCGTCATGTATAAATTCACCCATGGTTAAAAATAGTTATAAGAAATAAAAACAGCCGCCCTTGAGAGGCATTACTTCAGCCAGTGGCTCAGACTAAGCAGAAAACCAGGCTTTGTGCATCTGAGATCTGCTAGTATTGCTAAAGAGAAAGGGAGCAGCTCATCCCCTCGCTCCATGGAAGTTGCGTGTCCCCAGGGAACGGACTGTGAAGCTACCTGGTGTTGGTTCAGGATCTATATTAGCATTTGCTTCCCTCACACCCTTAAAAAATAATTATTATTACCAAAATTATCAGAAATGTTGCTGGTGAACGGAGCTTACTGGAAAAGGGAACCTCCAGATTTCACGGTCGGATATCTTGGAGGCAACGACTGCAAAACTTGGCATATGGTTCCAAACCGTACAGCGCCTTGTGCGCTAGTTTGTGTAAATAAATGCTGCTTGAACCGCGCCCAGCGGCACTGCGTGCACGCAGGCACGCTGGCGTTCCTCGGATGCCAGAGCGCCGGCGCATCTGACGCGAGGCTTCGTTTAGATAGTCCGGGAGGGCATCGTTTTGTGGCACGAATCTCATTTTTACCCATGTTACTTTTATAAAGCTTTCCTGTAGTAAGTAAAAGGAAAGGAGGAAAAAACCCATACTTGCCATTCTTTATTTATTTGCATTCCTCAATGGCAAAGTAAACCGAATGTTTAAGCAACTGACATCAAAGATTTGATTTCTCTGAAGCTAAAAAGCCTATTAATCACAATTTTAAAGTGTTCTTTAATTACCCTGTAATAAAATGACACGCGCAGAGCGGGAGGAAAAATTGTATACTTTTAGAGTTCCTCATGCTTGCTCGTGTTTCAAATCTCACCGGAAATCCTTGCTGATCCCTCTTGCTTCTGCTGCTTAATTCCGCTCTACCACAGCTATTGTTTATCGCTGAGCTGTGTTAACCGCACACGGAGCAATTCTGAGGCAGGGAAAAAGCGCGTGGGGAGAACAGGCCTGGTTTCTAAGCTGGTTTCTGGAGGATATAATAGCAATGGAAACTTCATTTTCGGAGAGGATTAGGGGGCTGTGGAGCACAGAGTTTATTTGGGGGCTGAAGGCAGAGGTGGGGCTGAACCCTTTGCTCAGCAAGTGTTGCGTTTAGGCTACAGGGACCATTCCTGCATTGCAAGTTTGGTGTGCGCCTTGGTGCATCAGGACTTGGAGGCTGTGTTGTGTCCTGGGAGAAGGGGACCTTGAATCCCTCTCTAGACAGCAAACTGGGAGAGAAGGAACCAGTAGATGGTGCTCGAGGTAACACAGCACGGGCCGGAGACCAGTAGGACCAGTACAGCTCCTTCCAGTCTTCACGTGTCTGGGCTTCACCCTTGAAAATGGCCTCTTGATATAAGCATCGGGACAAGGAGACAAGCGAGAGACACAGAAGTGGTTTTGGCTAGCACTTTGAGGGATGTGAGCTCTCAAAACAAGAGCTGTAAGGAAAAAGGCAAGGTAAATCTTTGTTAAAAACCTCTTTGTCAAACTAGCAATTCTATAAAGGAAGGGGAATGAGAAATAAAATTAGGGTGGACACCCAGCTCCTCCTTTTACATTATGAGGTAGGTGTTCGGGGTTGTGGTGGTAGGAAAGAGCTTGGAAAGGTGAAGGAAAGCCAAAGAACAACAAATCGTAGGCCTTGCCAAAACCAAAAGTCCCACAATGTTTAATAAAACTTTCCAGGTCCTTGAAACCCTCTGCCAGAGATTAATACTTGAGATTATTCATAAAACTGGGAACATCAATTGCCAGCGTGGAAGCAGAGTGCGCAGATGTGAACCCCGTCTCTTTGAGCAGTATTAATGACTCCTCCTCTTGCTGGGAGGAGGAATGGCTGGTAGCTGTAGGTGGAGGACACCACAATCCCATCTTCTGCACGCGCTTGATCCAGGCTGGTGTGTTTGGGGTTTGAATTCACTGCTATTGCGAAACTCAGCCAAGTGGGTAACGTTCTGAGTTGATCTGTTTTCAGACCCAGACAGTTGTTAATGAAACAGTTGCTGTTTTGTTGACAGAACATTAATTACTTGATCTTAGGACTTGGTAATTGCACGGGCCCCCTCTGTATACATCACTAATTACATTAGCAATTATATGGCATTTTAAAGACAAAGAAATGACTACGGCAATTGCAGTGTCATAGGGACCCTGCTGGCAAATTTCAATCAAGTTCCTGCAATCGCAGCGAAGTGCTGAGATAGGTCCTTCTCCAGAAATACCGGTCTGGGATGGTGTATTGCTGCAGCCGCACAAACCAAACAGTCTTGAGAAAAGTGGGGGTGCCCGGCTTTCTCATCAGGCTTAGTTACATTCTTAAAATTGATTTGAAGCATTCTCAAAAACCTACTTGCTGTTGGAAGTATTTCTTTATACTGTCAGCACTATTAATCCTAGAAATAATTAAAGAGCCATACCTTAGAAAATCATGACTTAGATTAAAAATAATCACAGTTGCAAACATACTCATCAATGCCTTTCTGAAAAGCTGGGCTGTATTTTTGAGGATCTCCCTTTGCAAATTAATAGGCCGGAAAGTTACTTAAGAAGCTAAAATTCCAGTGCCTCCAGAAGCTGGAGATTTGCAAAGGGCCTTCAAAATCGGAGTAACTGTAAGCACAAGAACTGGCAGCACAGCATATTTGTAAAGTCACCGTTGTTTTGAAATATGACAAGATGTATAGAAGCTCCTTTATTCTGGCAAAGAGCTGTAAAACCCCTTAATTTAAATAAGCAGCACCCTAATGGTATGCAAAAATATAACAGCGGGAGGTACTTCACTTACTGCTGCCATTTCCTTTCCCTGTCCCGCCGCCCCGCGCTCTCTGTCTTCCAATACAACCAGAGTGTGTTAACTTGAAAAATGATGGTACCTCTTTGGGTCGGGAGGTGTTTCCATTACTTGTTGATACGTCGCCCTCCGTGGCGGGTACGGGTTCTGAAGCCCTCACACGCCATCGTAGTGTGAGTGAAGCGGTCTGCGCACGTCGGGGTGCTGCGCTAGGATGAACGCGAACGTAAAAGAAATCCAACGCTCGCCTTTTATTTTTCACTTATTTTGTAGCTGTGCTTCTGGTTTGCAGGCCAGAGGGGAAAGTAATATTATGGCCAGATCTATAGATGGCATAAATCGGTACACCTCCACTGGCTCGGGTTTATGATAGCTGAGGATCCGGCCCATGTCTTGTCAAGTTTAGAGCTTGTAAACAGGCAGAGATGGTATTATTACCGATAGACAATCTCTCTCGCTTGTGCTGGCTATTTATTGCCCTGCTCCACTCTCCCCTCCCTTTTCACTCTCCCTCAAGTGCTATTGCTATATGCAATTTCTGACCAATTCTACCCAGAATCACATTCATTAAAACCTTGATCCAGGATTAATAAGGTGGGTTTAAAGCTGCCACTGATTGCAATGGTAGCAAGACTGCAGCTAACACCTCCTCGCTGCAGGGGCAGTTTCTAGCATGCTCTACCCATGTGTCCCCCCCCAGGAAAAGGAACTGGCCATGGACAGGCTTGCGTTTGTCGCTCCCGCGGCTTTTTCCGTTGTTGTAACTGCACAAACGCAAAGGAAGCAGGGCAGCAGATCGGATTTCCCCGGCCCCCTCCCCACTGTAGCGCTTCCCCCAGCCTTCTTGTATTGCCTCCGTGGGACGGCACTTTGGTGCCTTCCACTTCAGGAGAGGGAAGTGTTGGGTTTCCTACTTCCCCTTATCTACGCGGGTGTTTGCTCAACACTGTCTCTGTCATGGCTGCTCTGTCTGCACCCTCTGCTTTGGCCACCAGCTGTCTGTCTAATCCAGTCCTGCAACCGGAGTTAATGAGACATTCCTACTTAAATAACCTGGTGCGATTAAAGCTTCAGATCTTTGCACCTCAACAGCTGTGTGTTGTCACCGAGATAAATATTTTAACTGGTCTGGCAATTCCCTAGCTGCCCTGTGTAAGTGGTTGAATGAGTGGCTATTGTTTCACCGTTTATTAAAGTGAAATTCAAGTTCTTGCAAAGCAGCCATCTAGAAAAGACCTGTAAAGGAAAAAAGGAGGGTGGGAGAGAATCTGCTTTTCTGGAAGGCCCTCCTTAACCAGGGCATCGTGCAGACGGCAGCGTGGCCATGCCCGACTGTAACCGGCGAAGGCTAACTGGGCTTTCACTTACAGGGGAGGTTCCATTTGTCACTGCTCTTAAGAGAAACGCTCCTTCGGGGTTCCTGATCCCGTACAAGGTAACGGCCTTTGGAAAGGGACCGCTTCCCATGTTTGATGTGACCGGTGTGATTACACCCTTTGCAGAGCGTGGCAGCAGCCTTCCAAAGGAAGGCTGAACGGTTTGACCTTTGTGTACAACTTGGCGAACCAAGGATTTAAGAAGGTTGCAGATTTCTGGCCTTTGTTGGTCTTAATGTGGGCCACGAAAGGTCTTCGCATGCTGGCTTTTAAGAGTTGAGCAAGACTGATAATGAAATAGGTTCAGCAGGACAACGTAACTGATCCTAGAGGGTTCTTTGTTTTTTAAGAGATTCCCTTTCGGCACACGTAGTCTTTGATGACACCATCTAAGCTATTTGGGGTTGGAAAGAGCTGTTTGTATGCTTTTTTTTTTTAATTTAGGAGTTAATTTTTTTTCTGCAACTCTCTCGCTGGGTACTTCATGCATCTCCTTCCCTCAGTCAGCATTTTATCTGGAATTTGCTCATACTGCAGGACAGCTCTGAAGGTGAGAGCAGTAACATACCACAGGCATGTGCTGTATTTGGACATCACCAAGTCCTTGAAAGAGGTAACAAATTGATAGTGGAACACAGTAGATCTCCATCCAGGCTTTCCTCTGCGTCATAAACTTCCTCGCTTGAACGTAACAGTAGGTCACTGTTAAAGACTAAGAATCTCTTTCAAAGTAACTGTTAGTTTTATCACTAAAATCGTCACTTAATGCACTGCCGGGACTTCTGAGGGGTGGGGAAAAAAGCTGAACTGGATTTTAAGTAGAATGGGCCTCTGTTCAAGAGGAGACGAAGGACACTTCACCAGGACAGTGGACAACTCGGGTTTCACTGTGGGGAAGAAGGTCATCTACTAATTGCACGTTATCCCTGAAGGAGTAAATGAAGCAGATTACAAAAAAAATCTGTTTTCTTCTCAGCTTTTGGTTGATAGTGCCTTATGTTTTCGGATGCTTTCACTGACATCTGGCCGTCATTTAAACACTGACTCATATTCTGTCTTCTGTTAGTCAAAAAATGTCAGTAACAGTGGCTTTCATCATCAAAGAAAATTTTCATGTGTTTGAACCTTTCCAGTGATTTTCACACAAGAAAATGGAATATGGTTTAGATAGTCAATTACCATTTTCCAAGGTGCTTTTTAGCACTCTGGTTTTTATTTTTTTCTGCTAAAACAAAGCTAATTTACCTTTTTGGTCAACGCTCTTACAAAGAGAACAGAAATTCTCCATCTTACGGATGCCTGACCTGGGCCTTGGCAGCCAGCGTACCTGACTCTTTCTGAAGAACAGGTAGAACGGAGTGCAAGCGCAGCAAGGCCTCTGCCGCTCGGACTCGTTTGCTGGAGCGGCAAAGAAGTGTATTTGTGCATCGCGGTGACTAAAACCTGCGCTCTGCTGCAAAAGGGAGGAGATGCACTTCAGGCTTTTTTTCTTAGGAGCCAACGTGACTCACCCCTGCGGCGTAAGCGGCGGCGTTTGCTCGGGGTTGTGCCCGAAGGCAGCACCTAGGACAGGACCGAGGAACAGCCCCAGATTTAGGTCGGCAGTCGGAGTCCAAGAAAAGGCCGGCATCAGGCAGTCTGAGGTTTTTGGCTTTGTGCTTTGACATGTTAGCATGCTGCTAACAAAAAGGGGAGGTTTCCGAAAAGAAACCCACAGTGCTCCTGCCTTTCTGACCCCCTTTCCTCCCCCGAAAAGGACAACATTCTCACACAGGTGTTGTCCACTTTGTTAATGAGCTGTGATAGAGGAGCGGCCAGAAGAGACCGTTACTGTCCTTGCTCTGTGACCGGCATCATCTCGATCTGGCGCGACCCCGTTGTGGATGGACGTCTTACAGACAAGCGTGGAGGCCGGACTTGAAAAACTGTCACGTAGCATAGAATTACCTTTTTTTTTTTAAAGTGTTAT
>VZTV01096625.1:0-16290 GCA_013400875.1 Anhinga rufa | reverse complement strand
AACGGTTCCCTCTAGGGTGTTTTGGGTTGTTTTTGTGAGGAAAACGGTTCCCTATAGGCGTTTTTGTGAGGAAAACGGTTCCCTATAGGCGTTTTTGTGAGGAAAACGGTTCCCTATAGGTTTTCCTGTTTTGGCAGCATTTAAAGCATGATGAGGTTTATTGTATTCCTTGTGGAGACAGAACTTTTTTTTTTTTTTTAAAAAAGTAAAATAAAACTGAAGTCCTGAAAATGGAAGATTGAATGGGGAGGGTGGGGTGAGTGGGGCACAGAAATTTATTCTTTAATTCTATCCTTTAAAAATCCCAGAGTTCCAAGCCTTCGCCCCGCTGGCAGAGTTATAAAACGTCGGCAGTGAGTTGCGTGGATGGGAAATAAGGGAATGGCTGCACGCCATGGGATTTCTTCCACTTCCACAGCCTGCCGTTGCCTTCCGACTTGCTTACTGCAAAGCAGGGGGGCTCACCCTGGCACAGCCGCTGCCAGGTACCCCCATAGTGCCCCGTGACTTCGAGGTGGTCATCCCGGAGCGAATTGCGCCCGTTTCCCTGCAGGTTTGGTGTCCGGCTTGGCAGGAATTCCTCGGTAGAAAGAAGGCAGAGCGCGAGTGCGGTTCGCACCGCCGTGGTAGGGCTCTGCATTGGTGCCGCGTGTTCTGTTCTGGAATCTCTGGTGAGACACATGGAATTAGCCACGTTGGCAGGCCCAAGCGGATGCTACTTGAGGACACCCGTGGTTTTCTGCGGGGTTATTCCGTTTTGAGATGAGACTGTCAGCCGCAGCAAATGAGCGTTGCCCAAAAGCAGTACAGCAGCGTTTGGGTCGGGTCTCCGAGCCGTCTTCCCACCTGCTAAGGTTAAAAAAAAATAAGAGTGAAAGGGAGACAGCTCCTGTACGAAGCTGCCATGATGAGCCCAAACACAAGGAAAGCTCCAGAATCCAATCAGGCGATTTGTTTTCCAACAGAAGCAGTGATTTATCTTTTCCCAATACTTTAAAAAAATGAGCTCTCTTGATATTAATCTCCAGTGAAGTCCCCAGTAGCGTTGCCCTCCTCCTTGCTGAGCTCTGCACAGCCTTTTTGTTCAAGCTCTGCCTACGTTTTCCTCCCAACCCACCCATTTACTGTTCTGAACAGCTGCGTTCATGCTTCCTGCTGCAATGCCCCGAGTGTGCTTCTACTTCCCTTAATTGCATCTGCTCAACTCCTCCTCTCTCCACTCCCAAGTTTTAAGAAATTTCTACCAGGTAGCCCATAGCAGAAACATCTTTTTTTTCCTTCCTTAATTTCCTCTATGGCCTAGAAACAAGCACGTCTCTTATTTTCTCTGTATTGGCCAGGTTGGGCCAACCAGTCCCATCCGCCTGCAGGAAGAAGTTTTGATATTCATCCTCTTTTTTATGTTGTAACAAAAAGTCTGGGTCCTGGCTGTGCGTGGTATCGTCAAAAGTGAGATGCGGAGGGGTAAATTGCGTGAGAACTTTTCACTAGAATATTTCACTGGAGTATTTCACTGCCAAAATGTACTTCTGATTCCAGATATTTTAATTCCTTTTAATATATTTGTTTTGAAAGATGGTGATTTTAGTGCCTCAGCATAGTAACGCGGTATGTGCTGTGCTTTGCATATGTTTTGAATGTTAATGTGCTTTAACGCGACATCAAAGAGCTCTAGTCGCAGACTAGAACTCCTTTTTTAGAGAATTTTTAGAAGGCAGAATGTAGCCTTTGCCCCGCTCCTGCGAGTAGGTGTGAAAAGAAGGCAGGAGGTGGAATTTAATGAGGCCGCTCTGGCTGTAGGGTGTTGTAGAGAACAGGACAGACGAGATGCTGCTCTTTGCATCTTCTTAGTGGGAGGGTTTAGTAGAGAAGATGGAGCCAAACACATCCTGTGGACGCACGGTGAGGGGATGAGAGGCAACGGGGACGAGCAGGAATGTGGGAAACCTCAGTTAGATGGGATTTTTTTCTTTTCCACCATGAGGGTGATCAAACACAGGAACGAGGGAGCAGGGAGGCTGTGGGATCTCAGTCATTGGAGATGCTCAAAACTCAACTGGGAGAGGCTCTGAGCAACCCGCTTTGAGTGCGGGGTTGGGCTCAAGACCTCTTCCAACCTGAATTCCTCTGAGATCCTGTGATATCGTGCATGTATCTTCACTGGTGTGACTCTCTCCTTTCTCACAACCCAAGGGAATGACGATGACCAGCCTCCTGCCTTCAGCAGGGGACGGAAACTGCTATTACATCCTGACAGAAGACTGTGCCTATGGCAGCAAGTACTTCCAAGCTGGGAACATGTGCTTCTGCAGCGAGAGAAGTTACCTGCGCAATTTCTCCGATGACAGGCCCCCGGCTTGCTTCTTGAAAGTCATCATGCTGGATGACAGCTCCACCGTCACAATAAACGTAGAAATCCTTCAGCCCGTGCGCGAGGAGGCGGCCGTCTTCCTTCTGGCCGTCAGCAGCCACAACGAACGTTTGAACTACTTCTTGGAGAAGCTGAGCCTTGAAGCAGCTCTGCGGGCTGTGCCAGGCCAGAAAGTGATGGTGGAGGTCGACCGGCAACACTTCCCCGGTATCATCCGCTACATCGGGAGCATTTACAAAAACACTTCGGCTGTGCTGTCTCCGTTCTTTTTCGGGGTGGAGTTACAGGTAAAGTGGCCAAGAAACTAAGTTGCTTATCGTCCCTTTATGTTTGTGTACGTGACGTGCCTTTCTGGTGTCTGTTTTCAGGCCGAGGGTGAAAACAGAGGGCGCAGCGATGGATCTTATCACGGCACCGAGTATTTCAAGTGTAAGCGGAACTGCGGGATCTTCCTGCCTTTTAGCAGAGTCCAGTTTATTCCTGTGGCAGACGATGACTATGTGAAACAGAAGCCAAAGCCGGACGCAGAGGAGGGGGTTCCTGTGAAAGTGGGAGACGCGGTTAGCTTCTACGTGGACGAGGTCCTCACAAAAGGAATAGCGATGGCAGTTTACAGGGAGGGAACCCAATGGTTCGTTAAAGTTTGTCCGGTAAGAGCAGTCTTGCTGCCTTTTCTTGGTTTTGGGGGATTTTTTTTAAAAAACTATGTTATGGTGGAACATTAAAGAGAAAGGGAAGGAATGTCCAAGAGGGACATGAGGTTACACACAAACTTGCCAGGCCTGTTTGAAAAATCGGTTTGCATTCCATATATTGGCTGATAAAGCATTTAGCTGATGGATTTTTCTCTCCTTTCAGGAAGAAGAAGGAACAACTGACATTTTTAGAGAAATCCCTATGGACTCTGTTGTGAAGGAAAGCTTGCAAAGTAGGTTATCATCAGATGTGTCTGCCCTGTGTACGTTCCTGGGGATTTAGCATTTATTTCTTCTCTTCAGGCTACTGATGAGCTGAAAGTCCCAACAAAAGCTTCAGCCAGTCCTAGCTAAGTCGTTCAGGAGGCAGAGAAGGTCCATAGAAAAGTCTCGAGTCCTGGTTCTCTGCATTAAGCAACTAAAGCTGAGGCTCCCCATTTATCAGGAAGAAGAAGATGGAGTCTGATTGCAGTGGAGAAGTATTCCCTAGGGGAGGAGGCCCCACTGGTAAAGAGTCTTTAATTTAGCTGTAGAAGTTGGAGCAGGAGCCTTATCCTGTTGCCAGACAAACTTAGAAAGGCGCAGATGCCAGCAGTGATGGTGTGAGTCATTGGACAAGACAAGAAATTAGTGGAATCTCTCTGTCACCATCAAAAGACACTGTGCAGCTGTCAGGGCCGGCCCGAGGGGAGCTGTCATTAGACTCTTCACTGAGTTGATTCATCTCACTAAAGGCAGAAAAATAATTTGGAAATAACCCCCCTGCTGCCTTTCCAGTAGTCTGAAATAGCTCTGCAAAGGGCTGGATGAGCTCCAGAGCTGGAGCGTGCAGCCATGAGTGGGGAAACAAGGAGCGGGATCATCCCCTGTCAGCCTGTTAGACCAGCTTGGCCACATCACTGGGAATTACACCATGTGTCTCTGCTGCTCAGCTTCATGCTTGTCCGTGTGGTCTGTAATTTCAAAATAGACCCGGTATTAGGTGAGATCCAGAGGTGTCTATCATTAGGTGTTGACTTCCTACCTCACCCGACATTTTGTATTGCTCGCTAGGTTTATTTTCACCGTTCGAGTCTGACATGGGCTTGGGACACCCACACCAAATGAAACGAGAGATAAGCGAGAACAGTGAGGAATGTGAAAGTGGGAATTCAACCCTGGAGGTGAACTCCATGGTCCAGATCACCTTGGACAAGGGAAATCAGGTTTCGGGAATCATCCGCTGGTTGGGCTACCTGCCCCAGATTAAGCACAAAATGGCAGGAGTCGAACTGGTAAGGAGCTAAATATTTCCTGCTGTGAGATTGTATATCAGAATGGGCAGGTTTTGGTTGCTCTTCTCTTTGAAGACCTTCAGCTTGTGGCTGTGTATCTCACAGCTTGACCTGGGCCTCTGACATTTCAAAGTGTGAACTGTGAGGGCAAGCACACAACTGCGCCCTTCCTTAGGCTGGGGAGGAGAGTCCATGGCATGATTACATGGGTTGGGTTGCTCTCTTCTAGAGCAACGTTGTTGTAATGTGGGACAGAATAATTGTGAATCCTACAAGCGAAATCACTAGGTTCAAAACATAACCAGAATAAATGAAAACAGTCAACAAAACGGGACCAAACTTGTACGCAACCTTTAAGATATTAAACAGCCATATGGGGGATTGCACCTAATTCGTGGAAAGCCTGCTCTCACGTTATTCCTGAATGCTCTTTTCCCAGGATGAAGACAAGGGAGTCACCGCTGGCGAATGGGTGGGCAAATACTACTTCCACTGCGCTCCGAAGCGTGGCCTCTTTGTGAAGCTGCAGTCCTGCCAGCCCGACATTCGTTTCCAGTGTTTGCGCAACACCGACCCGAGCCTTGTGGATTATATGAAGCCCTCTGGGGAGAGGGGAGACATTGCCGTGCTGGGACAAGGCATGCTACAGAGAAGCCTCGCGCGCAGTGTCTTAATCAGTGGTTTAATATTCTTCACTTGCTTTGAGTGTTCCAAAAGATGTTGAGGTTTAGCAGGGTTAGAGAGGTTTAACAAGGCCAAGTGCTGGGTCCTGCACTTGGGTCACAACAACGCCATGCAATGCTCCAGGCTTGGGGAAGGGTGGCTGGAAAGCTGCCCGGTGGAGAAGGGCCTGGGGGTGCTGGCTGACAGCGGCTGAGCATGAGCCAGCAGTGTGCCCAGGTGGCCAAGGGGGCCAGCAGCATCCTGGCTTGTGTCAGGGGTGGTGTGGCCAGCAGGAGCAGGGCAGGGATGGTGCCCCTGTGCTCAGCACTGGTGAGGCCGCACTGTGAATCCTGGGGTCAGGTTTGGGCCCCTCAGGACAAGAAGGACATTGAGGTGCTGGAGTGTGTCCAGAGAAGGGGAAGGGTCTGGAGCACAAGTGTGGTGGGGAGCGGCTGTGGGAGCTGGGGGGGTTTAGCCTGGAGAAGAGGAGGCTGAGGGGAGACCTTCTTGCTCTCTACAACTACCTGAGAGGAGGTTGTAGTGAGGTGGGGGTTGGTCTCTTCTCCCAGGTTACTAGTGATAGGACAAGGGGAAATGGCTTCAAGCTGCGTCAGGGGAGGTTTAGATTGGATATTAGGATAAATGTCTTTACTGACAGAGTGGTCAGGCCCTGGCACAGGCTGCCCAGAGAGGAGGTGGAGTCACCATCCCTGGAGGTGTTCAAAAACCATGTAGACGTGGCACTTGGGGACATGGTTTAGGAGGTCTGTGGGTGTTGGGTTGGCGACTGGACTTGATGAACCTAGAGTTCTTGTCCAACCTTAATGATTCTATGTCAGTTTTAAGGATTCTGAGGTTGCCATGGTGGTATTTATAGGGAATGTCCCACAAGTGCAAGATGTGGTAAGTAATTTAATACAGGGATAACGTGGACTAGGGCATTGAATATAGGGCAACATATTGAGTGACTCTAAAAATGAGGCCTCGGTGGCATCGATGTGTTGAAGAAGGGGAAGCTGGCAGAAAATATTGGGGGATCACAGAGGATAGAAGTCCAGAGCAACAGTCTTTGCAAGGCATTGTGAATGCTGCAAGCAAGGCAGGACTCTCCTGCCTGTGGTTTTCAGGACAGAAAAAAAGGTCTTTTTTTCACCAAATTTTCACCAAATTACACCAGAAAAGGTGTAATTGAGATTTGAATGTGGACTAGTGTTTTAGCTATAAGTCCTGGCCTATAGCATATCTTAAATGTTACGCAAACATAGACCAAGCGTGTGGCTCTGGAGAATTGGAGGGGGTAATTCGGGCCCACGGCCAGGATGTCAGGTGATAACACCTGGGGACTGAGAAAAGAGAGGGAGCTTAGAAAGGGAGAGAGGATTAAATCAATGTTAACATAGAGCTTGCTGGGACGATAAGACATTCACAAGAAGATACGGGGAAGAACAGGTCAGTATTTTCATTTGAACAGGAAGAAATTCCTCCAGAGCAGAGAGGATGGCGTGAGTTAGCCATTTAGAAACTGTACATGAGATCGCTGTAAACGAGGAGACAGCATTCCTATAGAGGCTGCCCGAAAACTGGGAGTAGGGACAAGGAAGAATGTCTTAAAGACATTCTGAAGAGAGGGGATTGAATTACAAGGGGCGAATGCTGAAGAAACCAGAAAAGACCGGATTGAGAAAGCCACCTTTGAAGCTTTAGAGACGACAGGCCAGCGGGATGGGGCTATTAAAGCACAGTTGCCTGTTTGTCCCCTTGCTGCTGGGGTTCCAGGTCTTTCAACAGAGATCCCAGTCTTGCATGTAACACAGCACCAGCTCGTTTGTAGCTCTTTATGTCTTTGTTATACTTGGCATAATGATGTCAGAGGCGGTACGGGTTGCTAGGGCATGTCTCTGGTGAAGAAGAAACGGTTTGGTTTTGCCTCCATTTCCAGTAGATGAATTACTAAAGAGACAAATCTCCATCCCAGCATGGTTGAGTCCCAGCAGAAACAATGCAGAAGAGCATGGCGCTGCCTTCTGAGTGGAGCAGACCTCTGGGGCATCAGGGAAGGACAGAGCTGAGCCAGACAAGGTGGGAAGCTAAAGGGAGTTGCTTCTGTTACTTCTCTTGCAGGAGGGCAGGAAGTTCTTCCACAGGCTTCAGACAGTTTTCCTCCCCTCAGGAATGAGGCAGCGGTGCGTGTCCTGCGAGGGCGGATGAAGGGGATCCAAGGCCACTGTAATTCCTGCTATATGGATGCAGCTCTCTTCAGGTAAGGACCTGCCTGGGTGGTGCTGTTTCATTAAATGGGTGCTTTCTTAATTGAGCAGAGCCCTAAACTGCAGCGCTTCCCTGGACTTCCAAGGTGGCTGGAAATTCACCCGGTATAGAGCAGAATATAACTGTGGAGAGGCAGCCTCAATGCTTGCTGCTTTTTGATCTCCTTCCTAATCTGTTAGGTTCTCAGGCCCTGAAATAACCCTCGTGAGTACCTAAGGTAGCCGTGTGTCTGTCACGCAGGGTTGTGAGAGATCGTAGCTCTTTGGACTTGGACTGTGCTGACTCTGTCACTGGAGGTAATGGCTGGAAACATTTCAAAGAAACTGCACAGGAGGTCCTGGCTTCACCGTGCAGCACTGTTTGGAGAGGAAAAAACTCAGTGGTGCCCCCCCCCCCCCCCGAGCAGTTTTGGCTGCAAAGTACCATATTTCATCCTCTGAGCTGTTTCCTTGATTACCACCAGTGTTCATTAAACAAAATGCAGTTTATCACGCTGCGGAGACATGATGTCACTCACATTTCTGTAACTGCGTGTGTGGACTGTTGAAAATAAAAGCCACCAACTGTCACCAGGCACAACGGTTTGGTTCTAACTATTGCTGCAAACCCATCAGGTTTACACAGCACGCTCTTTTCACAGCCTCTTCTCCTGTACGTCCGTGCTAGACTCCATGCTCTTCAAGCCCTTCCCACTGTGTGACAGGAATGTCCAGAGCATTCTGCGGGATGAGATTGTTCATCCCCTTCGAAAGTGAGTATCGTATGTAGGAATCCTGGAAGTCATCCACCTGCCTTCATGCTTTCTCTGCTGCCGTGCCAGGGGGTACCTGTCACTGAGGGAAAGGGTTACCTGGAGGGTTTCTCCTCCTAGCCACATCCAAATGTCTTCATATCAGGTTTCTCTTCCAGTTGTTCCCTTCCCCAGGTTGCAAGGCTGTCACAAGTCCTAGTGCATGAGTCTCTCTCTCCTGCTTAGAAGGAAGCCTTGTGAAGTTCTCAGCGAAAGGATGAAGGGGCGATTCCTGGGGTTGAGACCACCTCTGTGGAGGAATCCTGGTGCTGATGAAGCCAGGGTAGTGCTTTCATCAGCAGGTAGTCCCAAAGGCAGTATGCAGTGCTAGGCTGGATGAGGGCAGACCGTGGCATAAGAGCTAAATTCTCTGCAATTTGTATCAAAGATAACAGGTTCTTTCCTCATCCTCCCTAGAGGGGTGTGGAAGAGAGGCAGGGAGAGCTGACTGAGCGCAAGATGNAAAGGCTGAGGGAGTTGGGGTTGTTCAGCGTGGAGAAGAGAAGGCTGCGGGGAGACCTTCTTGTACCTTTTGGTACTTAAAAGGGGCTGATAAGAAAGATGGGGACAGACTTTTTAGCAGGGCCTGTAGTGATAGGACAAGAGGTTTTGGTTTTAAATTGAAAGAGGGGAGATTCAGACTAGATCTAAGGAGGAAATGTTTTATGCTGAGGGTGGTGAGACGCTGGCCCAGGTTGCCCAGGGAGGTGGGAGATACCCCATCCCTGGAAACATTCCAGGTCAGGTGGGACGGGGCTCTGAGCAACCTGGTCTTGTTCAAGATGTCCCTGCTCACTGCAGGGGGGTTGGACTGGATGACCTTGAAAGGTCCCTTCCAGCCCAAACCATTCTGTGATTCTGTGATTTAAATACACCAGAGAGATCATCTGCAGCTGCTTCTTGTTTCTAGGACTGGCTTCGTCAGGGCGAGGAGCGTGATGCACCTTAGGGAGCAGCTAACTGAAAAGGGCCAATGTTCAAGCTTTACCAACGCTGAGAAAGGTAACGTGCTCTCCGGGGCCCTCCCTGGGCTGCTTCGCTGTGCACCGCCTCATCCAGGCTGAGTACTGGGCCAGGCCGACAACTTAATTGTATGCACGTGCATTGATATGCCCGCTGTGCTCTTTGTTTATGTAATGCATGTGTAAAATACTTTCAGCTTTTCAAACTCTGCAGGCTTTTTAACTGAAATTTGTGCTGAAGTCTGATGGAAAAACAGGAATTGCTGGGTCTCTACCTGGTGGCAGCTGTTGCCAGGAGGGGAGAGAAAGATCTGTGTGAACAGAATTTAAACAAGGGAAGTTTCCTTGACCTTTATACTTTGAGCTATACCCTGATAAGTCCACCCCTGATAACCCTGCTAGAATCCAGCTTGATTTATTGTTTTGCCAAGATCAACTTTAACTTTGAGTTTCTTGAATTTTCACAGCTGTCCCTGATTACACTTTGAGTTTATACTTTTGGTGTTAGCAGTAACTATCCATTAATGTCTCTGAGACAGTGTTGCTGTGATAGCCTGGCTTGTAAGAGTGCAGCACCTGGTTTGCTTTTTTCATGCTCGCCCTAGGATTTATGCATTAACCAAACGCTCTCAGCTTTTAGCCCAATTGTCCCCTTACCTTGAGTAAAAGAGGAGATTCCACGTTCACGAGATGGTGGCTCATGTTTATCTGGCAGTTTTTGCCTTCGGGATGCAGTGGGGTAAGACAGCGTTCCTGGTGTGGTCTGACCCATGCTTTTCTCTGACCTTTCAGATCCCGAGGAGTTCCTCAACCTCATAATGCATCAGATCCTGGGAATAGAGCCACTCTTGAAACTCCAGTAAGTTTCCATATCTAATCCATACAATTTATACAGGCCAGGCTCGTTAGTTTATCCACCTCACGATCACCGAGTGTTGCTTGCACCTTTTCATCGAGGCTTTGGAGGCAGTGAGCTCTTGTGTAGCTCCTCTCCGCTGTCTGCGTGATCTTGCTTGTTGTGATCTTCTCCCAGGTGACACATCCAGGAAAAGCCACTTCTAATCTCCCCCTGGAGGTGCCACCTTCAGAAAACGATGCTAAAAACCTTGTCTTGTCCTTAGGAAGAGGCAGCAGTGGTTTGAGAAATGTAGTGTTCAACCTCAGCGTGGAGCCAGCGGTATCTGACAGCCTTTGGATGCATTTGGGATGTGTCCAGATTGCCAAGCTGGCTCAGGTCCTGCAGCCTCTCAAACAGGCAGTCCATGGATGCAGTCCCAGTTTTTCAGAACTCTACAAAGAGGATGAGAGGCTGAAGGAAGCCAAAAATAACTGTGTTGTTCAGGAGCATAGAAGGGGATTGTTCAGTTTCTGTGCTCCTTTGTTGAGACGTCAGTCAAGCCGTAGATCGTGGAGTACTCGGAAAGGCTGAGCACAAAGATGACTCTGTCCTGCAGCTCCCCTGCAGAGGGTCATCCGAAGGAAATCTTTTCTCTGCCGGCTCAGGGACGTAGGGGTTGTGGGAGATATTCTGCACACAACTCACCTTTTGAATGCACTGAGTTTTGCTCTCTAGCTTTTGTGGGTGCAGTTATAAATACATCTTTCATCCGAGAAGGAGTTTACAGATTGTGCAGTTATAAATAGATCTTTCATCTGAGGAGGAGTTTGCTGGTTAAGCCATAGTGCAGTTAATTTTAAAAATACTGAAATGCCTTTTAATATTTACGTTGACAAGGGGAAACTGAGTTTTGCTCATAGGAGCAGGATGTGATGCTATGGAGGGATAATGAGACCGAAGGTGGTACTTGTATCCTCCTCTCATGACGTGTATTTAGTATTTCTGGGTGGAAAAAGTGCTTCGTGACACTTATGCACCAAGCGGTCCTTGGTGCCGTGGGCCCAGAAGCTCTTGCAGGATAAAACCAGTATGCCCTCTGGGCGCTCAGATGTTTGTGGCACCATATAAACAAGCCCCATGACCACTTCTTGCAGGTCAGAAGGCCAGAAGGAGCAGGACTGTTACTGTTACCAGATATTTATGGACAAACAGGAGGATCTGGTGGTTCCCGACGTGCAGCAGTTAGTGGAACGCTCCTTCCTGTCCTCTGATCTGAAGTTAGTGGAGGTGAGCCCGGCTACCTTCCGCCTACGCTGCTGTCTGCTGCCTCTTTCTTCCTTCCTCCAACGTACTGGGCCGGCCAGTGGGTCTAGTTTGTCTTACATCTAACTGCAAAGCAGCCGGATACAGCCACAAGAGAGAGGTCTTGGGGAATCTGAGCGTGATCTGGGAAGAGGTCTGTGCTTTCCCTCTTGCCATTTTGTCTTGTGAATAAGCAGAGCAGAAAGTATTCACTCCCAGCAGCAATATGGAGAGAAGAGTCTCTGGGGCTTGTCTCTTCTGGCAGGGTGACTCGTTTACCTTTCTTTTCCCAGATCCCATCATGCTTCATTATCCAAATGCCGCGTTTTGGGAAGGAATATAAAATGTTCAGCAAAATCATTCCTTCCTTGAAGCTGGATATAACAGATCTGCTGCTTGACAGTAAGTTGTTGGGCAACGGTAAAGCTGCCGGCTGGGACTGTGAGCAACCAGGTGACAGGTCTCATCTCTGGGTTGTGAGCAGGTGTACGGTGGGATCACGGTGTGATTCTTCTTCCCTCAACACTAGTTTTGGCTGGACAAGTTGAATATCAGGTGTGACCTGGAGAAGTCACATCCTCTCATGCCTGTTGCCCCTGCAGGTCCCAGGGAGTGCTGTGTGTGCGGCGACGTTGCCACTCTGGAGTGTTCAGAGTGTTTCAAAGACAAGGTATTTGCAGCTACGGGCCTGAAGCAGTTCTGCAGCTCCTGCTCCAGACAGGTATTAATTTTCTTTTGGCTGCTCACAAAATCCGCCTTGGTGGCTCACAGCAGATTGAACCCCCCAAAATACCCGCATTTCCCCTGCTGTCCCTGCAGCCGTTCAGGCTGGGCGCAGAGGGGCCCCTTCCCGAGCATCAGTCCCGCCACCCGCACCAGCTGCAGAAGCGGGGTTTGCTGCTACATGTTATTGAACCCTCTGCTTATGTAGAGCCTAAAGAAGCACCAATCCTGCACAGACTGAGTGTTGGGCCTTCCACGCGCTCTCACCAGGAGCATTCCTACAGCTTTCTGGCCTTTCTTGGAGGGTGACAGGCTCCCCTCTCACCTTCAAGTGCAAGGTCCTGCACGTGGGGAGGAACAACCCCAGGCACCAGCACAGGCTGGGGCTGCCCTGCTGGGAAGCGGCTCTGCTGAGAAGGCCCTGGCAGTGCTGGTGGGCAGCCAGTGCCCCTGAGCCAGCGCTGGGCCCTCGGGGCCAAGAAGGGCAGCGGTGTCCTGGGCTGCATGGACAGGAGTGTGGGCAGCAGGGCGAGGGAGGCCATCCTGCCCCTCTGCTCTGCCCTGGGGAGGCCGCAGCTGGGGTGCTGTGTCCAGTGCTGGGCCCCCCAGTGCCAGAAGGACAGGGAGCTGCTGGAGCAAGGCCAGCGCAGAGCCACAAGGATGCTCAGGGGATGGAGCATCTCCCTGGTGAGGAAAGGCTGAGAGACCTGGGCTTGTTCAGCCTGGAGAAGAGAAGGCTGAGGGGGNCGGTCCTGTGCCCCCTGCTCTGGGTGTGCTGCTCACGCAGGGGGCTGGACAAGATGATCTCTGGATGGCCCTTCCAACCTCTACCGTTCTATGACTCTTGCTGCCAGCCTGTTGACACAATGCCATTCCCTGGCACGCAGGGACCACGGGAGTCAGATCCGTGGGGAATAAACTGAAGGTCTGACCTCTTTCTGGCAGACCAGGTTCAGTGTCACCCTCTCATCTCTCCTCAGGTTCACTCCCACTACCGACGCAAAACACACAAGCCAACTAGGCTGTGCGTCCCAGAAGAGTTTCACAGCCAGAGTCTCCGGGGCAGCCAGCAGGTCCCTCGCGAGAAGATGGAGCTCTTCGCAGTGCTCTGCATCGAGACCAGTCATTACGTTTCTTTTGTGAAATACGGTCCCGAGAACGAACACTGGATGTTCTTCGACAGCATGGCTGACAGGCATGGTGAGAACACGGTGCTGGGCTCAGAGCTTTGATCGCAGCCGGGTGCTGCGTGTTGGGTGGCTGCGGGGGTCTGCAACGCTTGTTGCGTAGGCGCTGCTCAGTCTGCCGTTTCCTCTGAAGCCCCCTACACAGTTTAGGTGCTCTCTAGACCCTGCTTCCAACAGTGACCACTTAAGTAGACCCCAGAGAAGCTTGGCCAGGCCAAGCACGCACGAGTTCCTCCTAGCGCTTTCATCCTCTGGCTGCATTCAAATAAGGGACTTGTTGAGCCAGCTGGGACTGGCTGCCGTGTGGGCATGGACCATTCTCCTGCCCTTCCCCGTTTTGGGGGTTGTTGGCCTCCAGATCTCTCAGCTAAGGCACTCTGTTACTGTCGAGTGTGATGGTATCTGCTTGAGCTGTAGGTACTCGTCCCTTGGGACCTGGTTTGGACTTTTCTTCTTTCTGGGTTAGGTGATGAAAACGGCTTCAACATTCCCACGGTAACGCTGTGCCCTGAAGTTGCCAAATACCTGGACTTGCCACTGGCTGTGCTGGCCCTGGAGCAACCTCGGGACATGGATGGAGTGGCCAAGCGCCTCTTCTGCGATGCCTACATGTACATGTACCAGAGCAAGAAGATGGCGCTTTACAAATGACACTGCCTTGGGCTGGTGCTGCAGAACGGTGAGGCGTCGGAAACGTGAGCTTGGATCAACCCTGCAGCTCATAATCGGTGAAAGCAGACGAGTCTGGGCACACCGAGCTTGCACTTCTGCCTCTTCTTACCTCTTCCAGTGTCTGATATCAAGCTATCATGTCAGCCTGTCTGGGTTTGTTAAATCCTGTACCTGGCTTTATCAAGTGATAGTTTGTACCTCTGGCAGACCTGGATTCTGAAGTATTTGCACTCAAATTCATTCTTATTTCCCACCTTCCCTTTCCACCCTCCTTCCTCCCCAGGCACTCTGCCACTCTGCCCTACCTCAGACTCTTCCCCAACAGCCTTTTCTCCCTGCCAGCCTTTCCCTCCAAAGCGAGGACCAGCATCTAATCAAAACACAAACAGTTATCCTCGGGTTAACCGTTAATGGTTATCCTCTTCCTGCAAAGAGCACAAGAAAACTACAGCCTCGCCCCACGTAAGACATCATCCTCGCGTGGACTTGCAGAGTGAGAAAACTGGGTTAAGAGTTGGGTCAGGAACGAGGGTTTTTCTTGAGGCCGGGGATGTGACCCCACACCTAAAGCTGGCTCCCTCAATTGTCTGCACTTCCCTTATCCAGCACGAATACTCTGGCACTTTTCCCCACCATCCCTTATTGTCAACCATGAGATTAACTGGATGTCTTGAGCTGCAAATACGCTTTAAAAATACATATTTTTCTAAGAGCAAAACTGGAAGAAAGATGGAGCAGAGGAACAGCATGCAAGCTTGTTATGCTTCCTCTTTTTCACAAAGTCTGCACTATTGCTACATGATCGGGTGCGTTAACCTCACTTTTAGCACTTGCTATCCCATCTTCACATCTACTTCTGAGATCTCTGTCAGACCAATAACAATTCCAAGGGAAAAAATGGGAAAAAAAATGAGCACTCTTGGATTTTCTGCTGTGACTGCAGTAAGGTTTAGGGTCTCTGGGTGGGAGCTGGTATTTCTTAAGTTAAATAACTTAAGTTTGCAAACTGGGGGTTCTCTGCCATTAAGCATGTGCTGTCGTGGCAGCAGGAAGCTGTTACAGGACTCTGTGCTATGAACTGGGTTGCCCAGATTCCAGATTGCACTGACAGGACACCAAAACCTTGAGGGGTGCATCCAGGAGCCCCAGATGTGCAGCTGTAACCTCCCCTCCTGCTCTTTTTTCTTTCCTCTTTAACACAGGGTGCAGTAATTTTGTAGCTTTGTATCGGTTCTGCTGCCTCGGGTTTAGGGTTTACGCGTGGTTTAGGATCATCTTTGCTGGCAGCAGGGTTGTGATGCCAACTGGGACCTCGACAGCTTGATGGCTGTATCGGCTTCCTGGCGTGTCCCCTATTTCTGTACGTGGTGGCTACAAGGGACAGCTGGTGTGTAACGAACCCAGATTGGTAACTCAACAGTTAATGTTTTGAGAGCAACACCGTCCAATTCAGCTTCCAAATGTCCTTGCTGAGCGTTTGGGCCTCAACACCGAGTTGACCATGAGCCAGCAATGTGGCCTCATGATAGAGAAGGCGAACAATGTGCTGGGCTGCATTCAGAGAAGTTGCCAGCAGGTCAAGGGAGGGGATTCCTCCCCTCTGCTCAGCACTGCTAAGGCCACACCTGGAGCACTGGGTCCAGTTTTGGGCTTCCCAGTGTGAGAGACAGAGTCCAACAAAGGGCCATGAAGATGATGAAGGGACTGAAGCATCCTATGAGGAAAGGCTGAGCGAGCCAGGACTGTTCAGCCTGGAGATGAGAAGGCTCTGGGGGATCTCATCAATCTCTATAAATACCTGAAGGGAGGGTGTAAAGAAGACTGAGCCAGGATCTCCTCTGTGGTGCTCAGTGCCAGGACCAGAGACCATGGGCGCAAACTGAAACATGGGAGGTTCCCTCTGAACATCAGGAAACTCTTCTTCTGTCACCATGAGGGGGCCGAGCCCTGGCGCAGGTTGCCCAGAGAGGTAGTGGAATCTCCATCCTTGGAGCCACTCAAAATGGAGCCACTCAAAACTGATCATCCCAAGGATGGGCTTACCCTGCTCCAGCTCGTGAACAGTTACTGACCTTCGGCTGCTCCTCTGGCCGTGGAGAGGGCTGAGGGGCTGGAGGGTGCTGCTGTCTCGCCATCTTTCTTTGTCTACTTAAAGTTGCTCTTCATTCCTTCTCTCCTAAGAACTCAGGACAATCTCTACTCAGGTACGCTGGGGGTTGGGCTCTTATATCTCTGGTGCTTCTGCTCTAAAAATGTAAGTTTTAATAGCAAACTGCTCTTGGTTTTCCTAGAGTTTTTTTCCTCTCTTAAAATGCCAAGTATGATGCATTGCAACAGGGAGGTCCACCCTGTTGGGTTTTACTTTTTTTTTTTTTTTAGAAACAAGAGACCATCAAGCCTTGTTCGTTAAGCTGTTTTCCCCCCTCCCCACATCAACACATGCTGCAAAGATCTAAACAAGATCTAAACCATGGCTCTCTGGGGAGGGTGTGCGATGCAGGCAGAGGGTTGGTGCCTGGGGCTAGAATCATAGAATCATTAACGT